>JBAMJV010007323.1:0-88149 GCA_037951105.1 Echinarachnius parma | reverse complement strand
GGCGGGGGGATCCAGGCCCCCGCTAGAGGCCCTGAGGCAGGCCCAAAACATAAACAAACGTATATGTCAAAAACAAGGTTTAGATGTTATTCTAGAGATTTAGCCTGGACTAGTATTACGTGCTTGCAGCCCCCCCCCCCCCCCCCCCCACCCCCCACCTTGGAAACTGAAATTCCTAGCTACTCCATGCAGTGACTACCTTTGCTCGGGTATGAGCTCAGCTCTCCATAGTAGCTCATCACTCCCAGGTTCGAGGCTGCGTCCCTCGGTTGGTGACGATAGAGGGTAGTCTAGACTCCTACAGTAGGCCAGGCTGCAGCCCCCCTAGAGTTTTGAAAATGGCCATATTCGGGCACAACGCACCTGAAATTCCGGGGCATGAAAACATTCGGGCAAATTATGTCAGATTCGGGGAAAATAATGTTATATTCGGGCAAAATCATATTACATGTACATTCGAGCAGTGTCATGTTATTTTGGGCAAAACCGTCTCATATTCGGGCAAAATTGTGCTATTTTCGATTAAACAATTGCAAAATGGAATTTTCCGGCATCAAAGGAGGCGAGGGCTTTTTTGTTGTTAGCTTTTCAGGTGATTCGGGCAATTAAAATAAAAAGACCTCAGCCCCCCTGCGAAGAACGTGCCCCTACGCCCATGTAAACAAATTTGTAATTGATAACGTAATGCGCCGATAACGTTTATGACACGAACCGCCTTTCATACCGACATAAATGCGCTAGACAACAACCAATCAAAGAGCTCGTTTATAATTGTGTTTCCATGCCAGCCAACAGCCACAGAACTGTGCGGAATATGCTGTAGGTCTATCCAAATTATTTTTAAAAATACGCCAAATATATTGAAATGAAGCTGTCATTATGAGATCGTGGAAGACTTTGACGCATGTTTATACCAACGAAGTCTGAGAGTGAAATAGTTTCCTGAACTAAAAGGTGAGTATGGGAAACAACAACCGACCGAAAATGTGTGAATTGTGTCCAGTCCCACATGTTCATTTTTACGTGTGTCTACGGTCCATAGACGGCTCAAAACCACTAATTATGCACAACTGAAAAGTCAGAAAATGTCAAAAATAAAGTTCTTGCTAAACGTTTGATTGTAATGCCAATCTAAAGTGCATACTTGGTAGTATATACTCCGAGAAAATGAGCATGTAATGTTACTGTGCAAGAAATGTGTGCTTCATTTTGATAAAAAGGTGTAACTGTAACATACGTTACCATCAACATTTCACATGTTAGCTAGTTAGTTTCAAAGTTGTTAACTGAATGTTACAACCATGAAAAAAAACAATGAAGTGTTAATAAAACCACTAAAACATATTTTGTGAACATTCATCTAGTCAGGTGTCCGTTAACGATTTCCAAAGATATGTAATTTGGCCGTAACGTATGTTTCAAATTGGTCACGTATGTTACATTTAGTGTTGTTTGAATACAATTTTGGCCTTGAAAATGATTGCTAAGCTCACCCTTAACCACATATAGATGGCGTTAACCAGTTTGCTATCAATTTAGATAGTTATTAAGTATATCCCACACACATTTTTTTACACCTGGTAACGTATGTTACATCACCTGGTAACGTATGTTACATCATTTGGTTGATTAAGCAACATTTAGTTGAACTTAATTTTCATTTTTTGTGTGATATCAATCTACTTCATTGGCCTGAACTCCAGTAGAGTAATTTACATCATAGTGGTTACCTATATTTAAAATTCGTGGTAACGTATGTTACACCTCTTAAATCTACTATTTTATCCCGTCTCTTTCTTATATTCCCAGTCACATTTCTTTTGTATCTTGACTTTTAAATATGTTTTTACTTGTATGCCATGTTCTCATCATTAGAAAAATAAGATAACTGTACAGATGAGAGCATCTAAGCATATCCCTTTATTTAGTAAGATAATGGTAACGTAGGTTTCACTAGATTTGGCGACACATTTCCAATGGCCATCAACATTTTAAATAAAGTGGGATCATAACATTTTGTATTATGTTTCATAGAACACTGTGTTGCTGTCGTAAAACCGCACTTATTTTGCTCCTGTGTACTCTTATTTTTTTACAAACCTGGAAAAACTGAACGATTTTGTCTTGGCGACATGGGGTTTTTGATACCTCGGCCATATTCTATCCCCTGTCAATTGTTTATTTTACTTTCAATCACTTTGAATGTATGGTTACTTTTACGAGAAGGACCCTCACTATCAAGTAAAAGTACAATTTAACTGGTGTAAAGTTAAATCTCTTCTCTAGAAGACCAGGATCACTGGAGACACACTTTTTCACTAATGGTGCATATTTAGTGGTTTTGGGCCAGACTGGCCACTGGGCATGCCCACCCACACACATAGGTCATTTAGCATTGGTTATAATGTCGCTAGATTTGAGTTACATGTTGAATCTCCAATGGAAAACATTCGCCTTATTTCATGATTAAAACACTATCGGAAACTGTATTTGTTGTCCATTAATAAAGTCAAACTATGCTTACCAAATATGCTGTTGTAAACTTGTATTGTCCTTTGAAATCCGAATCGTAACATTTGACTTTGAGCTCCTTTTCTCTGGAAAAAAATTAGTAGTTGCTGCACACTCTGAAACGTAACACAAAGTATGGACCCAAAGCGTGCACGCCCACCCCGCGCTATAAAATCCCATCGCAAAGAAGATCGGTCTCTCATAGAATAACACGTGTTTCGTCGCGGCGGCGAGCGAGGCAGGCGCATCGTATATCAATGGGCAGGCGAAGCGAACACTCCGGGATCGAGAGCGCAAACGGACGCGTCTGAATACTCGTGCACTAGTATTCAAAAGCAAGCTTCCTGCACACATAGGTACATTACATAAAATAAACAATTTTTATCGACCGATTTCTCCCTAAATTTACCAGCAAATGCAAAAAAACTTTTGTTTATGTGATCCCTAACTCCTAAGTCATATACTTTGATAATAATTACTGACTTTGTTGTTTTGAAGATTGCAAAATGTAGAAAAAAAAAGATTATTTCCCGTCTGTTTTCATTACCGATGCATCCTAACACACAACGTTCAACTGATGAACGGTACAGTGTATGAATAGGCAGTATGGTAATCTCCCGTGTATTACCATATATTGCGTGTAAATGGTCCACCTAAGTGGACCATATACTTTGTAGATGTGCCTTCCTGCGCGATTTCTTGTCGGTAGATGGCATCAGCCACATCTACAAAGTATATGGTCCACTCAGGTGGACCATTTACGCGCAATATATGGTAATACACGGGAGATTACCATACTGCCTATTCATACACTGTACCGTTCATCAGTTGAACGTTGTGTGTTAGGATGCATCGGTAATGAAAACAGACGGGAAATAATCCTTTTTTTTCTACATTTTGCAATCTTCAAAACAACAAAGTTGGTAATTATTATCAAAGTATATGACTTAAGGATCACATAAACGAAAGTTTTTTGCATTTGCTGGTAAATTTAGGGAGAAATCGGCCAACAAAAATTGTTTATGTTTTGGATAGTGCAGCAGGCGGAAGAGGTTGATCTCCACACAATGCTACTGTAATGTACCTATGTGTGGCATCAGCTAGGTATGTCGATGCTAACACACTTTCCTATATGTTGCGTGTAAATGGTCCAGTTAACTGGACCAATTTACTAGTAGATGTGTGCCCACCCTAAACTAGGGCCATTCCCGTATGTGCCCAACGTTAATTGAACGTGTGGGACTGGGGAATAAAATTTAATTCCACATCTCTCAAATCTCTCATTCTCACTCGCTCAAAGTAGTAGATGGAATATACTTACCAAATTTCAGTTCCACGGGATGTAGTTATGCCGGCACATCTTCTGAGACTGAGTTCTGGTTTAACATACATTCCTGAAAAAAAGATTATTTTGAATTTGATGGTCAAAATCCAGGCCGGATCCGATTAGTCTGTGGTTTCCCATTGGAATGTACACAGATGAATAAAAATCACGCTGCCCTCAGCGACAATTTCAGGAACATCGCGATTATCGGTTCTAACGATACGATAATTTGACAAATGTTCGCGTATATACTATATATGCTTCTAATTATCAAATTCATAGCCGTTTTGTACTGCGATCGCAATCGTTTCACGCTATCGCGCTCCTATCGAATAGACATCCTAATTTTGCAGACGAGTGATAGAGAACCGTTGAGGCACACATAGGTCCATTAGCATACCGTTATGGAACGCTAGATTTGACGACATGTTGAAGTCGACTGAAAATGTTCGCTGCATTTCAATGATTAAAACACTATCGGAAACTGTATTTTTTTAACATTAATAAAGTTAAACTACTACCTACCAAATATGCTGTTTTGATTGTCCTTTTAATTCCGAATCGTAGCATTTGTGTCTGAATGACCTAACTGACAATGGTGAATCACTTTCCTAGTCGGACAATAGCTTTGTTGCATTCCAGTCACAAAAGGTCAAAGCAAAGAATGCAAAGGTCTGCAGGGCAGAGCAATGTGACTTCTCTCTCTGAAACCAGCATTGTCTGATCTAAATAGAAGATTTAAAAGGCACAAAGTCAGGGCCCCATAATAATTAACTGTTAAGATTATAAGAAGCACACTGTCACTGATGTAAATTTGTGTGAAAAGACTTGTTTGAGTCTATGAAGAAAGGGAATCCCCCATAAAAAATTTGGACAATGAGGGCAGCTTTGAATTTGGTCTCTTTGCATGGGTTAATGCAGCATGTATGCAGTTAACCCCTTGTCTTGTAGGGGTGGTCTGAACGTACGGTTTACATGCACTCAACTTTGTAAAAATTCTCACTACTTAAATAATCATTATTTTAATAATTGTGCAGGCCTGAGCTTGTCAAGCTCAGACACTCACCATTTTACTCCAGTCCAGGCTTTAAAACTCCAAAAATTTTGCAAAATGGCAAAATTTAGCACAATTTCGAATTGCTGTGTTGTAATGGCGGCTCAGTATTTTTCTGATCAGAGTCGGAGTGTGCTCTCAACGCCACAATTACGTACACACGACACAATGCAAGTGCATAGTGATGTTTAGTTACGTGACGCTGCCCTGTGCACTCTCTTCGAGTGTTGAGTAATACATTTCAATGCAATTAGTCCGCATCACCAATCTATTGTTGTAATTGTTCGCATTTGGACTAACAATGTCGTGGAATACCAAAAATGCTTACAAGTGGAATTTAGACAGATGGGTCGTCATGCTAGGTCATGCCTTAACTACGATAACAAATTTAGCTTATAAATCAGCCTTTTGTGAATATCAGCTGAGCCTAGTGGACATCAAAATGGCAATTTGATCAACCAACTAGCTTATCAGGCTTTCGCTTATAGGAGCACACAGTTCTTTTGTGCATGCCCAATGTGTACGTACCTCCCTGGTCCATTTAAAGTATGCTTCTTTGCCTTGTAAATTGAAATTCAAAGAGTCTGCCCTCATTGTCCAGGAAAACACTAGGGGAACTCCCTGTCTCCATATAGCCTCAAACTAAACTGGGCTCCAAAAGAAACTTATCACTTCTTCAGAGCGACACACATTAAAATCCAAAGCATAAAAATTAATCATAATTGGGCATAGATTAGCTATAATACTCCTTAGCAAGCTCATCTAAAAAAAATATGTTTGCTTTAGTCAACAAAGAATAAAATAGGGTGAAATCGCAAGAGGTCATTTTTCAAAAATCACAGAAACTGCATCGCTTTCCGGGCACAGAGCTCTGTACGGACAATAGCCAGTCTAGTGGTTACATAACCCGCTTTGAAGTTGAATGAATAGCTATTGAAAGTTCTGAATAGACCGCCTTTCGTGGAGGTTCGCAGCGAGCAGTTTCTGTGATTTTTGAAAAGTGACCTGTAGTGATTCCATGTCATTTTTCTCTTTTTTGGCAAAAGCAAACATTTAATTTTTCAGATGTTATAAGGAGAATGATAGCTTGTCTGTGTCTTAAAGGGACAGGTCCACTTTTACAAAACGTCTGAACAGCTTTCAGTTGACGGATAGGGATTAATGTAACACGCAAAAAAAAACAGATCGAACAGCCCTCTAATGTGGATTATACGAATGAAAAATGAATGCGTCCCTCCATTTAAACTATATATCGGTCAATAAAGGAGTTCAACTGATTTAGCATAATATTACAACAATATTGTACTAATTCTCGTAAAGGTATTGTAAAGCCGACATTTGTTATCGTATGTCACGGAAAAAGATCTCAAAAACAAAGAATATATAATTACATGTAGTCAGTTTAAGCGATGTTTGGGTATTTGGCTTGGTTAAATGCTCACACATTAGTACTTATGCGCGGGTCACGTAGGGGTCATGCATACCGATCTGGCACTCCGTGAAATCTGTGTACGAACTTACTCACCGGCCGAAAATACGTATGTACCCATTAAACCGTCCAACAATTTAATCAGTTTTAGGTCTATAACTCCACGAAGAGATTTCAAGCCCTAATTTTTTCAGGCATGCTATTAAATGACATTTCCTTTCATATAAGACAATAACCTCGCAACTTTTGAATTTTGGCTTGCAAAAGAGGATCTATCCCTTTAATATGATTCAATTTGATGCTATGGATTTTTGTGAGCGTCGCTCTGAAAAAGTGATAAGTTTCTTTTGGAGCCCAGTTTAGTAATTTCTCACTTCACAGAACATATGCTTTTAACACCATTGATGCTGTGCATGTAATGCATTTTTATGGTCTTACCTTTGGCTTTGTTCAACAAACAATTATATCATGGTGTTAATCTTCTTAGTACCATGCACAAAAATACAATTTGGCTCATACTTCATAGATACGATTTTAAGAATTTAATCACCACAACATTTTGTGCAAAAAGCAGAAAGCATTAATTTGTTTTCATTAAGTTTTTCAACATTTATGTTTCAATTGAGCTAAAACTCTTGCAATGATGTTTGTGGTAAGCCTTTTTTTGTAGTCTAAATTATAAATTTCACCAACTTTGCAGTGATTTTAAGACTGAAAATGAAGACCTCTTTCATACTGTTCTGCCTGGCAAGGCTGACTCTTACCCAAGTTAAACTGTTAAAGTTAAAAGCATACACAAGAATAAAACATTTCAAGTAGCATTACAGCTTATAAATGCTACATGCTATGGATTGTGCTAGGAAACACATTCTACAATATTTTCATTTGGTTGTACAATTTACATAGACAAGGCATACATTTTGCTAGCGTGTCAGAATTAGTGCCTGCTAGCTGTTTAATGGTAATGTGGACACGTATGAGAAAGTGCAGAAATCCTGAACTAATCTTTCAAACTCACATTCATGCACTTTTTAATTTCATTCACTCTGCAGTTTTAGAATCAACTATGTCGCGGGCACAAGCGGAGAGCGTGATTAAAAACATCATCCGAGAGATTGCTCAGGAATGTGCGAGCAAGGGTCAAGCAGTTTCAGAGACCCTGGTAGCCTTCATGGTCAAGGCTGTGGTGCTTGACCCAGCTAACGAATTCAATGTGGACCGCACACTAACCAAGGATGATGTCCAGCGACTCATCAAGGTATGCCTTTTCTGAGAAGGGTAATAATGATGAAAATGATCCACTGCAAAGCATAGCTCCTTTTCTATTCTAGTAAATTGTAACAAAATTATTTATTTAATATTCCTAGTAGAACTCTCAAATCAAAAAAAAAAAATCTAGTATTATGCTGCTTCTATTGGATTGCTGTCTGAGTCTGATGAATATTCTACTTGTATTAATATTGAAAGTTTGTTATACTATTTTTTAAAGATCTTCTCAGTCACTTATCAAAGAAACAGTGTTAATATGCCCATTTGATATACCATAATCTTAGATTTTAAAAAACATTAGTTTCTTACTCTTATCAGGCTAATGCATGTACGCCGCCGGTTGGCCTATCATTTATCAGCCTCTTGGTGAACCTTGTCCATGCACTCTGTCTGATCAAGGTTCAATGACTTCACTTTCTGGAAGCTCTCCCTCTGGGTGCTTTCTGGGCTAAAATGATGTATGTGACCTGCTGCCACAAAACCCTTATCAAGTTGCCACATGTGAAGACCGAGAAAATTGAGAAAACAGTTGACTTTGTTGATGCACTGTCTATGCCATAGCTGTACTTTTCCACCATTTTGTATAAAATTGCTTACCCTGGAAAGCTGACATTTTGGAGAACTCAGAATTACCCAAATTCAGAAAATTGAAATATTGTTACTTTTAGGTTTTGTAGTGACAGGTCACATATAAATATAAACACTTTTATTGTTGATTTGTTTTGTAGATATGTGTGGACAGATTGCTTGACTCCAGGTCCTCTGCTCTGGATACAGTCAAAATGCAGGTGTACTTTGACATGAACTACACATCCAGAAGTGAGTACAGTCAAACCTGTCTATAGTGACCACCTAAGGGGAACAATGGCCACTGTAGACAGGTGAACTTTCTTTGTGTCATAGAGGAGATTAACTGTGGTCAATCCTGTGTACAGTGACCACCCAAGAGGAACAGGAACAGTGACACCTAAAGGCAGGTTGGCTGCTTCAGACAAGGTGGCCACTGAGACAGGTTTTACCGTATTTTTGTTTCTCAATATCATGATTTTTTTTGTGGTATGTAAAACTAAGTTTATAAACTTATGACCATACACATACATTATGATGGCAAAAACTAAATAAGGAGAGAGAATATAATTCAATATAGTATGGAAAATTGAAGCAATATATACAACAACTGAAGAAAAAAATTGCTCAAATTGTACTTATTGGAACAAATAAGTACAATTTGAGCAAAACATCTCTAATTATTTTCTAATATATTTATCCACAATTTAGAAATTGTTAGCATAACTCTCAAGTCATAGTAATCTGAATACCATCTGACTCGGATGATGATTCAAGTTGGCAATACTTGTTTTGACTATAGTGCTGTAGTATTATGGTTATTTCCCAAAACGGTAACCTGTCCATCAAAAAAGGGGTGGTTATTGGTTATCAGCATTCTTTTACTTTTTTCTCATATAATCAATGGGTAATACCAATGTACTGGTGAATTTTGTTATTGATGAAGTACTATTGGAAGCAATTTCCTTCATGTTTTAGTAGGCATAACAAAGATAGAAACAAGGTGATTGCTTTTATTACAGTAAGTTGTATAGCTTGTTTTTCTGCAGTATTTTGAACATACTAGGAATATGAAAAACAGTTAAATTTAACCAAGGCGGTTAGTTATAAACGGGTATCCTTTTTAGGACAGCACTACTTTGGACTGGTGCAATTCTGCACTATTGGCACTTATACTGATTATACAAGTAATTTCCTCCTTTTAAACAAATTTATTTTAAAAATCCTTTTTTCAACAAGGCGATTTTCTTGAGGAGCACCGCCGCGTGCTGGAGCAGCGTTTGACACCAGTGATTCGGGAGATCACCGATAGCAGGGCCAGAACTAGAGATGAGCTAGAGAGTCTGTACCGCAAGATAGTCTCTGCTGTGCTGCTCAGGTCTGGTCTAGGCTCACCTACAGACATTGCTGTTGTCAGGGAGGCTACAGGTAAGCGATTTAGACCAGCTGCTTTATAATAGCCAGAAGAACTTGTTTGGACTAGTTAAGAGTGTTTTGTAATCATTCAGTTGTAGCCTTTCACAATATCACTGCTATTCAGAAATAACATCATCCATCAATATAAGCCGTATGCTACTGTCATTGGCCTGTTGGCCACTAAAATTTCATTGTTCAAGCTTATCAGTACTTACCTTTCAGGGCAACCAAATACATTGCATCAGATTGATTCTCATTTTGGGCTAAATTGTTTTGAAGTATAAAAACCCAAATACTGCTATCTGTGGGATAGTAATATTCCATTGGCACTTGGTTGATGATCTCACAAATCATAAGTGCCAATGTTTTCCTGATGTCGATTATCAGCCGATGCAGTATCACAATTAATGGTTGATCGATGATCTCACAAATTTTAAGTGCCGGTGTTTTCCTGATGTCGATTATCAGCCGATGCGGTATGACAATGGTTGATCGATGATCTCACAAATTTTAAAGGGGCTTAGTAACATTGTCCAAATCCTCAAAATAAAGTTTTAATTCTAGCGGTTCCTTCATACCTTGTTGTATTCGTATTAACAATTAAATCATGGGACAGGTTTCGGTTTTTCAAATTTCCCTTTCGTTACAAAGATATGTACGATCAAAGTATTCAGATAAGAAAAACTCTGGGGGAGTTTTTCTTACCGTGTACAAAGTGAGTGCAGTGAGTTAGTGACTATCACTTTGCATTTTTGCTCATTACTTGGCCATGCAATGTCCATTTGACTTGAAATTTTCACACAATACCCTGTGGACATATGAGATAACAACAATATACATTGCATCAACCATTCATCACTTTTTGCACATGTCAACAAAGTTACTAGATCCCTTTAAGTGCCAATGTTTTCCTGATGTCGATTATCAGCCGATGCAGTATCACAATGGTTGATCGATGATCTCACAAATTTTAAGTGCCGGTGTTTTCCTGATGTCGATTATCGGCCGATGCAGAAGCACCCATATTACAATGTGCCTATAATGCCAATATAATTACAACGAAAAAATGATACCAAGAACCGTAATTTTGATCGAGTAGGTGGAGGGAGACTAAGGGATCAAAATTCTGTCCGTCCGTCCGTCCGTCCGTCCGTCCGTCTGTCCGTGACGCTTACAAAAATTTGAATAACTTTCTAACCCTGCATATGTTTGCAACCAAACTTGATTGATAGATGCCCTACATTGGCCTCCATGATATTCTGGGGTCAAAGGTCACATAAGTAGGTCAAAAGTCAAATGAGGGTCAATGTGAAGTTTTACCTGCAAGAGTCTATTAGGGTTGATAACTTTCCAACCCTGCATCCATTTGTAACCAAACTTGATTGGTAGATGCCCTACATTGGCCTCCAAGATATTCTGGGGTCAAAGGTCACATAAGTAGGTCAAGGGTCAAATGAGGTCAAGTGCGCGCAAGTGGGCGAGACACTTTACGGCTATCGCCTTGTTTATTTAGGATGTCTAAAGTGAGACCATGTCAGGTTCTCATTTTTTTCAATTTTTACCAAGTCAGTGCCTGATAAATCGCACTTACTGCCCGTCATAGCATCGAACAACGAACAATACGTGCACGGCCATTGTTAGTGTGCATTCAGCTGTGTGCAGAGAGTATCCCGTTCCAACTTTTTTGGGGGCCACCCTGTATAATGATTACTTAGAGCCTCGTATATAATATACAATAAATATCCATCATGTGATGACTGTTTCAGCTGCCCTGCAGAGTGTGTTTCCCCAGACAGAGCTTGGTACCTTCATGTCGCTGGTCAAGAGAGATAAGGAGCGCCAGCTAGTGGAGTTGACGCACATTGTCACTGGTATTCGCCTCTTCAATAAGGAGTGCGGCAAAGGAGGTGAAGGCATCGATGACTGTGAGTATACCCAAATCAGATATTGCACATTGAGACCCAAACTGAGCCTGTGAATAGGTAGGGCTCGAAATTTAGCACTAGCACTCTTGCCCGGGGCCACAAACAAAATTAGTTTCAGGACACAAAATGTTGCATTAATCTCAGATTTTACTTTCCTGACTGGGCAATCAAATTAACAGATTTGTCATGTCTTTCCTTGTTTTTGGCTAGCTAGCAAATTTTGGTTTTGACCCACCAAATGTTTTGAATTATCCAACTTACTGAGTTGGATACAAGAAAAACAGGTCATTTTGAGCCCTGCCATAGGTCAATTGATGTGGAAAAGTTTCAAGTTGCTAAACAAATTGAGAGAGATGTTCAAAAATGTGCAAGTAACCAGCGAGAATCACTGCAACATCCAGAGGTTCTTAGCAATCTTACTGAAACAGCATTATATTGAATATGATATTATGTTAGTGTTTCTCTGGTTAAACTTTCATCTATCAGATTCCTTGAAGTTATAATATTTTTATGAAAACCATTGCTTTGAAATCTTCAACAAGTATAATTAGCATTCGTGGGCAATTGGGCATGCAGTTATTATTTTCCCACTTTTATAATTAATGCTTTTTTGGTATTGTCAAAGAAGATGTTTATATTTATTTGATTTCTAATTGTGTCTTTGTTTTTCTCAAATCAGTGCCTGCCATCTTGAATGAGGCTGTCCCAGCGACAACTCAGAATGTAGACACGGCTATACAGCGAGCATGTGGTACAGCCTTCCAGTACACTGGTAAGTAATCCTTAAACAAGGAATTCCAGGCTAAAACAGATTTTCATACCTTGAAGTAACATAAAACACTGCCCACACTCATCTGAATACAAAACAAGCTTCTATCTTTACACAGTGATCTACTCCAATGGGATTTGCCATATATGACTGATAATAATACATCTTACAAATGGCTGGATCAGGGACGATGATTCAATCAACTCAATATATAATGTGTTTAAGGATGGGTATTCCTGTTAGACAAGATGAGAACAAAAATGTGTGTGTTTGTTTTATTTGTCCCCAGCCCTGATTGAGCGCATGATAGCTGGTGAGGTGACAGACGGGCCTTCCATGCAAGCTTTGAAGGATGCACTCATCAATGTGAGGCAACATGAAGCCTTCCTGAGAATCATCTTGGTAAGTGCATGGGGTCTGTCATGTAACCCAATTAACCCTCTGAGTGCCATATGGTCTACTCTAGTCACAGTAGTCCTAGAATGAGATCTGTTCATTCGAGGGGACCACCAGGCAAAGAACAATACATAATTATTTGTTTTGGTACCGTTGTGTGATATCAAATAGATGCCCAACATTTTGCAAAGGATTGTGTAATTCATAAACAATGCAATTAATTGCCACCACTTACAGAACCATTATTATTTAATGGTTCCGTACGCGCCACACATTTGCGAGCGCGCC
The DNA here is from genome assembly GCA_037951105.1 of Echinarachnius parma. Taxonomy (NCBI): domain Eukaryota; kingdom Metazoa; phylum Echinodermata; class Echinoidea; order Clypeasteroida; family Echinarachniidae; genus Echinarachnius; species Echinarachnius parma. Next base: position 75,201 of record JBAMJV010007323.1, on the reverse strand, counting down.
AATTCTATGCACGCGTATGTTTGGAGGCAATAGAATCAGGGACGACGCGTTCGTCCTAGACAAAAGGTATAGTAAAGGGTGTGAGAGGGATTCCAGGAGGGGGTGGTAATGGGAGGTCAGATGTGGTTCGTTCCATTTCATCATTCAATACTGAATTATTTTTGTATAACATGCATGCAGTCTCCATAGACCCCAGCCCGAGTATGTTCGGGACCAGACCTGAATGGGTTAAGGGGGTGTGTCTCAGTCAGCTCATAAAACAGGTGTCTTGGGAACTGAAGGATAGAGGAGAGAGGAAGGGTTCTTGGATATGGTGAGAACTAACAAGCTGAGTAAAAAACAGGGTTGATGGTACTTCACCAGCTTACTGAAAAATGAGGAGTCTTGAGAATGAATAGATGAATATGCATGCATGCAGTACAAACTATAGTACAAACTATATACCCGTAGGTCAGGTCAAACTTCAAATACTAATGTAGTTCATGCTCGCCAGTACAATAGTCCTGTTTACAGGCTAATCAATGTATCCAAATTGACACATGTTTGCATAAGGGACAGAGATCAACGTAGGCCTACACCCAGGTAGCAAGCCAACGTTGGACCAACGTTGGAATCTCGAAACTCGTTGGAATTTGGAAACCAACGTTGGTCCAACGTAGGATTAACGTTGGATTCTCGCAACTCCTTGGAAGTTGAAATCTGGTTGGATACCAACGTTGGTCCAACGTAGGATTAACGTTGGATTCTCGCAACTCCTTGGAAGTTGAAATCTGGTTGGATACCAACGTTGGATCAACGTTGGATCAATGTTGGACATCCGCATACAAATATCACAATCTAATTGTTAGAATCAGGTTGGATACCAACGTTGGTCCAACGTTGGAAATTTGCCAACTCGTTGGACGTTGGACAGACTTATTGGACCAACGTTGATCCAAGGTTGGTATTTTGTTTTCGCCAACGTTGGAGCAGCGTTGGTTGGGCGTACGCAAGCAACGTTGGTCCAACGTTGCCGGACAACGTTGGACCAACGTTGCCAAAAAAATTGGACAACGTTGGTCCAACGATGGACCAACGTTTGTTTGCTACCTGGGCATACACGCATGGAGTGCGCAATGTGCAGAGATGTTACTCTAAATCTTATTAAAAAATTATTAATTTTACATGCAACCGGGGGGGGGGGGGGGGATGGGAATGGTGAGCTTGCCAGGGTATGATGGCGAACTGATGTAATGGTAGTTCATTGTTTTCAGAGTGGATATTTTTTCAGGAAATCATATATTTTGAGAATTATGTTAACATTTAATTAAAAAATTACTTCTAATTTAAGGGGTTCCTTTTGGTAATAATTTACACCATTAAAAAAGGCTGCTCATATCAATGAATTCTACCCTTAAAGGGATAGTTGAGTTTTGGTAGAGAGGGCGCTACACAAAATAATTTGTTGTGAGATAATGAAAAACTGAGTGTCAAATTTGAAAGAGCATACAATTTTAATGGCAGAAGAAACTTTATTTGATCAAAATCGGTTCAGAAACGGCTGAAATATCCATAAACATAACCATTTGTAATAAATGTGGGGCCCCACAAGTATTCAATAATTTTGAACCAGCCATTAAAATTTGTTTTAAAATGCTTCCTCTTTTCAAAAATGTTCAAAAGAAGTTTTTAGATAGTTGTTGATTATCTCTCTATCTAATCACTATTTCAACAAAACATCACATGCACAATATTTTATTTAAAATGGTTTAAACAAATGCATTTTTTGAAAGCGCCCTCTTTAGTTTAAACAGCTCTTTTTGAATGATAACATGCTTTTTACTTAGTCATTTGTAATTTTTGTATTCCTTTTGAGCATGGTGGAGTTATCATTATTTTTTTGTAATGTAATGGTGCAGGTTTTGGTTACTAAAATTCAGTTTGACTGAAACTGTACTCTCTCTACCAGAACTCAACTATCCCTTTAATGTCTAGGGTTATAAGGCCCTTGTAAAGGGCTGCAGAGATTAGTAGGCATAGAAGGCACCATATATAACACATACTATTATTTATCATTATGTCCAGAATGATGTGATCAGCTGTGCCCAGCAGGTGGAGATGTTGGAAGCCCAGCTTGGAGCCAGGCTGGAACAGCTCCAGGCCACGGTCCAGTCCAAGACCGCAGTCCCCACTGCTCAGGTCTATGTGAGTACCCAACTTATATTGTATAGCTAGATCTAGTCGTTGGTTGAGAAAGAAAAGGGCACTATGTCACTTTGTGTCACTTTCGAAGTCTAGGATCCTTGTACTTTTAGAATACTGTGATAAATAGTCCACAAATTAGAAATAATTATCATCTTAAAATTTGGCATCTCATAGAGAAGGATCTGTTCTACAGTGTGGTATGAATAACTCAATTTAGCCAAACAAAGCGACTTAACGCCCTTCTCACTCTCACATGACGTAGTAATGATATTAATCATGATGATCGGTAATGATTTTAAAAAGTAGATTTGAATACATGCCTAATATGAAACATATAATCATCTATTAAAAGTGATTTACAATTGTTATTAGCCCTGCAATCTAGTTGGGTAATAGCCATATGATGCATAAGTTATTCTGGGGTTAGGGTTAGTGTGTACCAGTAAAATGATGCACAGAAAAATAGGGGAATTTAGATCTTTTCATTCTCCCATTTCATTAAAAAACAACAATAGAATGGTATTTTTGAGCATACATGGAATTATGCATTGTGACTGTTTTATCTTCACACACATGTGGAAGTTTTTGCTATGCACAGCCAACACTAACTCACTCTAACCCATGCATCATTTACAGTACACTATTTTTCTGAATCATGTGAAATACTAAAAGTTTTATTTTATTTTTCTCTGTGCTACAGCCTCAGTTTATCAACCTGGCCCACATCTGGAGTGGGTTCCAAGATGAGATGGTCCTGCTCAGTGTACTCAGTAACATTCTGGCCAGCCTAGAACCATACAACAAGGTAGCATTATAAGTTCTGGTTAATTTTTCTCAGTTCTTCAAAGTATTAAAGTAATGGGGTAATCAAACGATCCTTATAAATCCATCTAGGTGGGAGTGTTGCGGTATATGTGTTGATTCCGGCCTCCATTTTTCAATACAATGGGTCATAGGTTTGATTTCCAACCATGAATGTGTGTCTGTCACACTTAACCTCTGTTTGCTGCTCTCAACCCAGGTGTAGTAAATGGGTACTTGGCAGGAATCTATTCCTTGTCATACTTGCATGATGTGCCTTATCAGGGCTGCTCAACTAAATACATATGCGCATTACATACATATGTATCAGCTGTGGTTTATAAATGTTCATGTTATGTTTTATATTATTTAGACCATAAATACTATGGTTCTGAAAAGGGATGGTTCTACTCAGTGTACTCATTGATTGATGGTCAATCTGGATTCATACAAGGTACAACTATGATTGACTGATACAAATAAACATGAGTTTTAATACAAATTATTTTAAAGTAATTTTCTAGCGCAAGGCAGCTGCCTCCGTCATTTCTTTTTAATAAGCTTCTCTATCATCTAGGTTCTTTGTTGAATTATTTTGTACAACTGTTTATATTAAAGTGATATCAATTTTGTCAAATTCAACCAAAATCGCCTGGAGCTTTCACACTTCTCTTTTACCTTTTTGTTTGGCAATTATGGTAACAAAAGAATGGAGTGGGTTTGGGTTTTTTCAATTGTCTCCCTATTTATGGAGATATTTTGATTGTAGTCACAAGTATCCAAATTCGGATACTTTGTGCAAACAATCGGGAATAAAATCTGACATCAATGTTCACCTTTTTTCACTAGGTAAACATATTTTCCCTTTCTATGATATTCAGAAGAATCTTACAATGATATTTGTATATAATTGAAGTGTTAAAGGGGACCACCAAGCAAAGAACAACACATAATTGTATGTTTTGGTATCGTTGTGTGATATCAAATCACTTTTGGAAAAATCTTATAAAGTTAATGGATCACTTGTATTTCATATTTGTATCTTTTGAAATGAAATGCATCTGAACCTGACATTGTTCTTGTTGCTGCCTTGACAGAACCACCGTGAGCTGTTCACTCCCAATGCCATTGCTCCATTCCTGGATGCAACCAAGATCAGGAGCGATGAGGATCGCATTAGCGAGGTACATATCAAACATCATTAAAGATAATGTCCACCTTTTGCAATGCAAGATAATACTCATGCATACAAATATTGCTTGCTGTAGGTGGACAGTATCTTGAAGGTTCCCTGGCCAAATTGGCAGGATTTCTGCAATGGCCACATTTCAGACCTTTTGCAGAGCCTTTACTTGCTCACTTCTCCAGTCCATCATCAAAAACTTATCAACTTGTTATCACTCTAGCTTCATTAGTTAGTTTGCTGTAGAGAGTACATGTGTTTTGCATTTAACATTTTAAAGGAGCTAATTCAAGGGGCAAATTGGACATATACAAATTATAATTTGGTACTAAAAGCAGACCTGATTACAAATGGTCTGGATTGCAGCCTCCCTCTTGCAGGATTCTTGTGACACATTACTGCTGTGCCATGTAATTTACCAAGAAGCAGTCATACATACGTTTGCATTTTACCAGCAAATGTTTGGGTTCTCATCCACATCCTTCGTCGGGGTTGTAAGCCAACGAGACATTTCATTGCATATAATACAAATAAAATCACTACTTTCACAGCTAGGCTAAACTTAATTGCCTCCCCTACTTCAAATGCATTTAATGGGTGTTCTCCGAGAGTAGGCGCCACCAATAACTTTGAACTACATTTAGTTTTTGGTAAGAGTTGTCAGATATATGAGAGCCCCAAAACAAAGAAAATTATTATTTAGAAGACATTTTATTGTGTATTTCATGTATTGTCTCCTGTGGTTGATCTCCAGTATGGACCATCCATCTGACTCCAAACACACTGACTGGTTAAAAAGCTATTTTTGGATATTGACCGCCATTAACTTTAACCCTATCTTAACTGGGGGGGGTCAATTTGACCCCCCCCTCGACTTTTTGCGCGATAATTCCGCAACGCGGGCAAATATTGCCGCGTGACTTCATGAGTTTTTTCATTGAAGTCTTGCGCAACTTTTGAGACCAAATTTGCGACGACCGGGTATACCGTTCTAAAGTCACGTGACCTTTTGTAAGTGAGCGTCGGCCCAAAAATCGCTAAATTTTGTGATTTGTGTACAAATCCTATGGAAATTGATTTTTTTCCTAGAAAAGACAAAATCTTCATTATTTTTCATTCTAATCACTGCAATTATGTAATTTTGGGCTAAAAATGGTTGGATAATGGTCAATAATTATTTCCATTGGAAAAAACAATAGAAAACTTAAGTCGAAAAAACAAAGAAATACATAAGAAATTCCAAAAACAAAGAAACGCATTAAAAAAAAAATTTTTTTTTGAAAACCTGTTAATTAAGTCATAGAAAATATTCATGTACAAAATCAGCATATTCTGAGCAATATTTAGTGATTTACAGACAAAAAGAGGATTTTTGCATAAAATTAGCGTTTTTCGCTAATTAATATGCGTATAATTTGCATATTTAACATTGGATCAATTAAACGAAAACATGAACGCGTCGCTAACACTTCAATGTACCTCCATGCAAAATTTCGCGTGAATCAGACTAGCGGTCTTCGAGATGTTAGTGGGGGGTCAAATTGACCCCCCCCAGTAAAAACCTGGTCTCAAATAGCCCAGTTAAGATAGGGTTAAAGGGGTAGTTTAGTTTTGGTAAGGCTGAACTTAAGTAGCCAAAACCTGCACAGTAACATTATAAACTAATAGGTATAACTCCACCATGCTCGAAAGGTTTACAAAATTACAAACGACTAAGTAAAAAGCCTGTTATCATTCAAAAAGAGCCATTGAAACACAAGAGGGCGCTTTTTAAAAAGGCATTGGTTTCAACCATTTTTCATACAAAATTATGCATGTGATGTTTTATTGATATAATGATTAAATAGCGAGATCATCAACAACTATTTAAAAAACGCTTTTTAAAATTTTTGAAAAAGTGCAAGCATTTTTTTATTTTTTTCTAAAAATCATCTAATTATTTGGGCCCCAAATAATTATAAGATCAGATATATTTATTGATATTTCGGCCGTTTCTGGGTCGATTTTGACCAAATAAAGTTTATTCTGCCATTAAAATTGCATGTTCTCTCAAATTCGACACTCAGTTTTTCATTACCTCACAAAAAAATTGTGATCTGCAGCGCCCTCTCTACCAAAACTAAACTACCCCTTTAAGTGACTGGTTTTGGGTAGTATTTGATATATAATTTATATAAACACAATTGAACAAAATCATATCTTTGGAAAGCAATGATTTGGCAGAAATAATGTAATTTTCCCCTTCTATATATAGTTGCTTCATTGAAATGACATCAAATGAACCTGTGGCAATTGATACACATAATACACATTTATTTTGTATTTATTTATTTGTTCTTGTAGACCTCTGCTAAGGATCAGCGTGTGAAGCCGTCTGACTTCAAGCATGTCGACTGGTTGTTCCCAGAGACGACCAAGAACTTTGAGAGACTGCCTCTCCAGTACAAGGTAAAACAATACAGTCTAGATCCCTACCCAGCATGAGTGCATGTCCTTCGGCAATGATAATAACAATACTTTATAATAATAAATACCACTTTTACAGCGCAATTCAAAACCAAGGGGAAATGTGCTTTACATATAACACAGAGAACTGCCCCTCTGAGATGCTCTAAAGCCACATGCCAATGAAACAAAAACAAATTCTCTCCTGGGCATTCATGTAACCATTTCTTTATACATGTGCTTTATATCATGATGGTTTACTTGTTTATATTTTAAATTTCCCGAATAAATGATAACGCATTTGCTTCAAAATTTTGTTTGCTTGTCTTTAAAATCATACACAAACTTGCCCCAGCTTACCTTCACGAACTGGTATCCCTCCGTTCCACATCGACATCCTCATCAACGAGACGATTACGTTCTGCCTCAACTTCTCATCTCCAGCTATGCCCCAGTACCTGCACCATGACAAGATACGGCGATCGTGCCTTTTCATCAATAGCACCCACACTCTGGAACAATTTACATAGCCCACTCGGTTCCCGTAGGCAAGGGGTTAAAAACACATCTGTATACTCAATCATAATGAAGTTAATGTATCTGTTTTGTACGTCTGTATTAATTTTGTCTTCATTGGTTAATACTTCTCTCTTTTTTTTTTTTCTTAGCGCTTAGAAATAGTGTATTAAGCGCTATATTAATGCTGTATTATTATTATTATTATTATTGTTATGATAATAATGATAGTAATAATTATTACTATTTACTTTGTTTATTCCTTTGTTTCCCAGGGCTATTGTGGGTGGTCCTTGGTGCAGTTTGATCGCCTACTCCTGCCCGGTAATCCAGATATAGGAGTGTTGCGATATCAGGACCGATACTATGTCTTCTCATCCAAACAGGCAGCCTATGAATTCGCAAGTGACCCGCAAAGGTGCGTACATGGATTAACATTATAATCATTCATGCTTCTGGGCCAACGTATCGGTTGACGCTTAAAGGGTACCACCACCCACAAATAATAATCTTTTTATAGAAAGGTAACATCTTTAGTATTCCACTCCTTCAATACGTTCACAAAAATATGTTTTCAGAAAAAATATATAATTGGAAAAACGCATCACCTTTCTCAGCCATGCGGTCATGCGGTCTGAATGCGCGACTATTATGCGAGCAGAGCCAGCGGCGCTCTATGCAGAGCGAACGAATCATCCGGGATTCTATTGATGTACGCGTGAATTGCATTGGCGCACTCGCAAATGCCTGGTCCGTGTGGAACCACGAGATAGCCGTGGTTCCGTAAGTGGTGGAAATTAATTGCTTTGATTATGAATTACACAACCCTTTGCAAAATGTTGGGTATCCATTTGATATCACAAAACGGTACCAAAACATATAATAATGTGTTGTCCTTTGCCTGGTGGTCCCCTTTAAATAAATGTTGAAACAGGTGAAATATTATAGTTAAAAAGTAAGGAAAAGCACCAATTAAAGACTCTTGTACGGTCACATCAAAGTATGCTTTATAGAGCACTGTTCCCATATTCATGAAAGCCAGCTAGGCTAGCAATACGCTCAGCCTTATCTCCATGAAAAAATGCCTCGTTGTACTTTTCGTAGCAGACAACATCCAACGCTCGCTTGAGTAATTATCGTTGTCCTTCACGACCCAGTGCACACACACACCTATGTGTGTTGATATCAACCAATCACCTCGTGGCTAATTTCGGTAATACAATACATCAAAGAAAACTATATAGCATACAGCTATATTGAAATTCATGAAACACTCCCAAGTCCGTCACTAACAAGTCAACTGCTTTATAGATTACCTAAATTATTCTATGCTATTGTTCCATGATGGGATTGTCCCATTAGCTTGTCTTCCACCATCGTGGTGATCAATTTTATCATTTTTGTTTCCGTATCGACCACATTCTTATCAGTTGTATTACTACTGTCAACAATCCAATGCTGGGTTTACTTCCCTCAAGGCCCAGAGAGATTAACTGCCCTGGTTCCTGCCCTCTCTGCTCTGCTCATATCTCAGTTGGCATGGCAACCAACTGATAAGACATTCCAGAGCCAGGGCTTTACCATGGTCTCCCCCTGTCCTCCTTTAGTAGATTATGCGGTTCATTCTCTCTACTCTCTGCTAATCCTCTGCTGAGACATCAGCGCCCAGGGGCTTGAGATAAGAAGTGCCAACCCTGATAAAATGTACTGGATGCAAGCTTGAGTGCTCAAAAATCACTACCGCTCCTCAGCCCTCCAGGAGCGGTATTCAGCTAGCTATAGAATTACCTAATGCACAGTAGTTGCCATGGTCCTGTTACATCTGTTACAAGTTTGCTTGAACTTGCAACACATGAATACACGATTCGTTCCAACTTATGAAATGCATCAATAGGAAGCATCGCATAGGAATTAAATAATTGTATTCCAATACATGTTTTCTTAGCAGGATAATGTACCCACAGGCGAGAGAACACAGCAAAACCAGACAATAAAACAAGCCAAGTGTGTTTTATGTGTGAGTGTGTGTGGGAGGGGGGGGGGGGGGGGGGTTAAATATAAATGATCACTCTGTACATACAAATAGTGTTTTATAATAATATTGATATGTTTCTTATGGAGCATTGATAATTACAAGAGTGAGAATTTGTACATATGCAATAGTCTAGATACGGGTGTTGGTGGTGTGGGGGGTGGGGGGATATACCCTAATATACAAATTTATTGATTTATTGCTCATCATTGGCTACATTTGTTAGTACTAAAACGCAGTATAAAACAAGTGATTTAGTAAAAAATTAATCTCAGCATTTGCGCAAGTGCGACATTTCACTGATTAACGATTGGCTTTATCTGGCAACCCTCAAATGGGGAAAGCGGTCTTAATAAGGCTGTTTAGGGACGGATCATCACGCACCAATGTATTGGTAGTGTGTGACACACTGCTTGGAATTTTCCAGTTGGCCCCGTCCCTCACATGTAATAAGTTGAAACGCAGTGCCCATTTGTTAAGTTTAGGTTCCTGACCTTTGTATCTCTCACACAGGTACATTGCTTATGTTGCTGAGTGTGCCAAGAAATCTCCCCAGCTGATCCAACTGTTGGAGCTCCATGCCCAGTTTGCTACCATCACACCGTACACACAGGTACATATTGCTGTAGTTCTGTATAAATCTTATATAAATATCTTACTAAGGCAGCTGGGCTACAGCCAGGGTAATAATATACTGTACAGTATGATGCCCCTCGGAATAGAATTTCTAGATTGATGGCGCAATTAGCATAAATGCTTGTCTATTATTATTATTATTATTGTTGTACATATATATATATATATATACAATTTCAGGTTTGCCTCCAAGTCAGCACCAGAACCACCATATTTTGTAATCAACACTGACTTTAAATCAGGAAGGCATTGCAAAGAAACTTTCCACATATACAAGTTGAATTAATTGTGCCATATCTAAGCCTGATATGAAAACAAAATAGTGAGTTTTTCAAAAAATTATTCAATTTTTTAGGGAACTATTTTGTCGGGTCACCCGTGGTACTGTGAAATTATTCTTTTAATTGGGTGATTATCTATTTAACAATCTCCCATAGATTAGAATTCCTGCATATCTACACCCATGCTGGTATACATACATGTATTAACCCTAGGAGAAACTTAAAGTGACTGTATATTCATTGGAAAATGCAACATTAGTTGAATTATACCTCCACAGATAGCTAAGATCATACAGAATATGCATTTATTACTTTCCAAGCACTTACTCATCAGAGAAAAAAAAAAAAGGGCAATTATTGAACACCGTTTCAACACCACAGTCAAGCGACTTGGCCTGAGACCGAAACACACTGTCTTTCTGGTGATGACACGACGGGGACATAGAGAGGAAACTGCTATATTTCAGTGCGTGTTATACTGCAGGTTTCGTTATTTTTAAAATATGCTTTCATCACCTCCCACGTGAAAGAGTATCATAACTTAGATGGTAATGTAAAGACTTTGACAAAAATTGCTTTGTAAATTAGCATTAAAAGGTTTGAAATAAAACGATCTGTGACACAGATCAATTCAACCGCGATACACTGCGTGCAAAATATTATGCTAGCACACGTGTTCACGGTATGTGGGCTTGTCGATATCTCCAGCCAAGCGCTAGGGGTGCAGACAGTGCGAACGGGCTGTGATTTCAGGCCAAAATTCACTGGCGTGCATTGAGTTTCCTCCGATATTTCTGCATTTGACTAAGGTTCGGATTTTACCACACAAGCCCTTTTTATACTTATTCAACAATATTGATCAATTAGTTTGGCCAATATAGATGTTTTTGGTAACTTTCCCAATACTGTTATTTTGCTTTAATTGCCCTAGGTTCCATGATCATATATTTTCACTAGGCACCAGTATTTACCATAATAATAATAATATGAACATTTCTATAGCGTAGCTATTATGAATATATACTTTACTGCGCTTCTAAAGTCCTCCTATCAAATGAAGGGAAAACAAAGACATGTAAACAAACAAAATTATGAAAATGCTTCTTGGACTGTTTCTAATTGCATAATATTGCAGGGCAAATAAATGAAAAGAAACAACTGCATAAAAGGGATCTAGTAACATTGTCAAAATCCACAAAACTTACTTAACTCTAGCGGTTCTCATAATCGGGTTGTATTTGTATTACAAACAGGTTTGTTGGAACCGGTTTTGGTTTTCCAAATGTCTATTTTGTTATAAAGATATTTACGGTTGAAGTGTTTAGATTTGCAATTCTCCATGGGAGATTTGTAACTGGGTACAAAGTGAGTGCAATGAGGTAGCAAATATTACTTACAATTTTTGCCTATTACTCGGTCAAATTACATTCATGTACCAAGGAATTTTCACACATCACTCAGTGGACATATCAGATTTCAGAAATGCACATTTTATCGACCCTTCTTCAGTTTTTGCATATGGGCAATTCCACAAAAAAGTGGACATGAACTCAAAAAAACAATTGGCTCTATTTCAAATCCTATTGATTTTTTCTGGATTATTTTTCCATACAACATGATCCTATGATTATATCTTTCAGTTCACATGATTTTTTTAATTCTCGGGTGTCTCTTATAGGAGAAACGGAAACCATACGTGAAACTCCACACATGGGATTACCCTGTGCAAATTTCAGGAAAATCCTTATATTTTCCAAATTTTCTGGTATTTTTTATTATTTAAGGCACCAAATTTGATGACTGATAGTCAAATTACCTTTTCAGATTAAAATTTCAGTCTTTTGAGTGCTCTAAAGTATATTTTATAATTAATTAAATCCTCCAGACAAACTGTAATGTCCGTGACGCAACGTTTTGTTGTCTAGATCACATATACCTGGCCCGTTTCGCAAAATCCAACTTGGATTCAATTCATCATTGCCTTGTCTATAATTGAATACCTAAATCATCTATGTGAAATCTCAGAACTCACAGATTTTTGCAAAGATGTATATGGATGCAAAAAGTCATGTCCAAAAAATGTAATGTCTGTGACGGCGCACATTTTGCAGAATTACTCAGTAATGAATTGGATAAATGTTCTGAAACTTTTTTTGCATACTTAACCAGGCTATTGCTTTGTAATCAAAATAAAAGTTAGACATTAGGTAGAGGTATGAATTAGAAATGGCATTGGAAAGTCATGAAAATACTGTCTGTTTGTAATGTCCGTGACGCTGGAGTTGCCCATATGTCATCAAAGTTTCTAGATCCCTTTGATACAAAATGGTTTATGATATTTTCTGCAGGCTCTTAACCTTTGATTCCATTGTGCTTGTGCTGTACAGGGCAAGGATCAGGGCCAGATGATAGAGAAACCAATCACCAAGTGCGACATGGGCGTTCAGACCGAGGTCCATCCCATCGAGTCCAACATTGTCAAGTCTTATGAATGGAATGAATGGGAGTTGCGGCGGAAAGCCATCAAACTGGTGAGATATTGCCAACAAAATGTTGTTTTCCAACTTGCCTTACAGTAGGTAGTTGGGCAAGTTTCTTGGAAAATAGCTTGCCTGAAAACAAAGTTGAATACTTGCCCGAATCAGTTCATTAGAAAAAGATTAATGGTGCTTGAGAGAAATAAATTGCAGTGAGACCATTAATGACCAATATACATGTAGGTTCAATCGCCCAAGTTGTTATGACGTTAAAATGTATTAAAATTAGAAACCCCTAGTAACAAGTTACTGTTGATAATTAACTTGCATTTTAAGCATATGTTCCTGTAAAATGTAAACAATTTCTCAAATAATTTGGATGTAGTTTACTTGCACTGGTTGGGCAAGTGACTTTGATCATATTATCCCTTTACGGCATGTCTCTCTAAGCTATATTTGATATGATTGAATAACATGTTCCAAGACTTGGTAAGCAGTGTTCTTTTTCTGTGAAGCTATCACTCATCATTCAGAAGAATCTTACAATGATATTGGTATATGATTGAAGTCCACACATCTTACAAAGTGAATGGATGATCTCAATTAAAAATGAATCAATAGTGAATAATTGTCCTCTACCCCTTGATACCTGTCCTCTGTAGGCTAACTTGAGGACCAAAGTGACCCACTCTGCCCAGACCAACCTCAGCAACATGCGCAGGGACAACGTCTCACAGGTCTACCTACCAAAGTAAGTACTCGTGGCATAGTCAGGGCTCAAAATTAGCACTGATCTGCAGGCCCAGTGCCTCGGAAAATTAGCTTTGGGCCACCAACATTTCATTACTACAATTTGTATTTGCCCGAATGGGCAACCGTATATAGCAGGCTTTTTAATGTTTTTCATTTTTAAGGGGCTACCAGATTCAGGGTTCAGGCTACCAATATTTGTGAAATCTTGATATTACTTGCCAGACTATGCAACTAGGAAAAAGGGATAGTTTTAGCATTGGCATAGTAGTCAGTTTTGTTAGGGTCATTAGGTAGTATGTAAATTTGCAGGGTAGCTTCCTGACATTGTCCGGGCAAGGATCTACCCCTTCCCTGTTTAATAAGACGGTACAATTGGGGTAGCGTCCGGGTAGACTTTTGCCAAGTCGAGTCAGGGTAGAGTCAGGGCGAGGTCTGGGTAGCATCCGAACGTCATCCGGACAAAGGACCTGTAAAGACGGGTATAGGGGTAAAATCTACCAGAGCAGAGTGACGTCGAGTCAGGGCATGCCCATTAGGCGGTGTCAAATGTCAGTAGTGCTCATTGTGTCCTACACGATCGCATTATGAAGCGGGAATTGCTGTGTTTGTTGATAATGTTGCCAATTTGCACACCTTAATCGCGGAAATCACGGTAATATAATAGAATAATGAGAGTTTGAATTCAATCAATAAATGAATCGTAAATTCCAAAATTACACTAGAGTAAGCACAACAATTGATATCTGGCTGTGCACATTCTATACAAGAACAATCGCTGATTGGGCACACGTGTATGAATGTTTTGTTTCCTTACCGTCTTGCGCGCGCTTTTGCACCAGTTGGGTGAGTGCGGTTGTCATAGCAATCAACCCGGGTTAGGTTTGTGCTGGCGTGTGAAGAAGGCCCAAGACGGTGTCCAAAAATTCACCCCGTTTTAATCTTCATCCAGAACAAACTTTCACACTATGATGGCTACTCCAGTTTGCCAAATAACACATCCTTGGCCTTGTGGGGAATGTTGTGGTATATTAGTTTAGGCCTTTGTTTTATCAATACGCAGGTCATGAGTTCAATGCCAAAGTGTAGCACAATTGTGTTTCTTTATCTCACTTTATCCACATTGGTGCCCTCTACCCAAGTGTAGTAAAAGGGTATTCAGTATGAATCTAATCCTTGAAATGCTTGAGTGCTTCATAAAGGTTCAAGCCTGCTCAGGTAAGCCAAGCTAGATGATACTTTGGAGACTTGAATGTAATAAAGCACTAAAAATGGATTAATATTATTAGTATTGGAGCGTGCCAAGGGTCTATTAAGGACTTTCACTTCCACCCTATGCCTATAATATACCGTATTTGTCGGTGTATTAACCGCACCCGCTAAAAAAAAATTTTTTTTTTAAATGCGGTTAATACGGTCGTGTATTAACCGCACCCCTTTTTTTTCTTCTTTTTTTTTGAAAAAAGGTGCGGTTAATACACCAGCAAATACGGTACTAACTTTTCCCCGCTGATGCTCAAACTCACTTTTCCAATTTCTAACTTCCCCTCACTTTCATTTATGCAGTTTTGAAAACTGCCTTCTCTTTTGCCAAATTCACAATCTCACTTTGCCCAAACTGACTTCTCATTTTTAAGTTCACTTCTCACCTCTCAATATAGTTTCCAAAGTGAAATCAACTCACTTGCTAATCACACTTCCCAAACTCCCCGAAACTAAGAAGGGATCAGACAGTTTATATTCTGGTATAATATGTGTATGGAATGCAGTTTATTGTGTATCTAGAATACAAAGTTATAGTGACCAGCCTACTCTCTCTCTTTCTGGAGCATCTTCCCGAGCTTGACCTCCCCTCAAAGCCCAGCAAGCCAGAGTGAGAAAAATCCAGCCGTTTTATACTTCTCAGGCCTTCTACAATTGACATGAAATACTTAAACCCTACCATAAGGAGTCTATATTTTATTTATCAAAATCAATATATTAAACTAACATTATATTTATAATAAACAATATACAGAAGGGGTTAATACTGCACTTAGACTTTGGACTGCTTGGTTTTGATTCTCTTGACTGGCTGTCCCCTGGGAGCAAACAGTGCTGTACTGTGTGTACAAAAAGAACTTCAGGGTGTCTTTAAAAAAAATGGCCTAAACGCATATACAAAATATCACATTTATAACACGATTTGGAGTTCTTTTCTGGCGATTTTCACCACACCATTCTCATATCAATCAACATTTCTTCTTTGTTTTTTCTTTTGTCAATCAGGGAACAAACGGTGCAGACTCTGCGGGATAACTACTCCAATGTGCCCAAGCCCCAAACCTTCCTGGCAGGACTGCGTGGCGGTCAGACCAAGACCACAGTTATGACAAAAATGGACCTCACTCAAGATGTAGACCAGACATAGGTCGTGGCCACACGAAACAGAGTCCGGATGTCACAGATGACCTACTATGGGAATATATTTTTATATAACAGCAAAAAGGGGATGACATGAATAAGTGTATCAAGCATAGATGCAGCACCGAGTATTCTTACAGTTGACCAACAGATGAACTTAATCATTACAATGAAAGATATTGTAATGCAATACCAAATACAGGACCTTCTGAGTTCAGAGAACTATAGTTCCAGAACTATTAAGTTATTTCAGGTCATTTGATTTTGTTCATTTATTGTATTATGCATGTATACATATGAACTAATATTCTGAACGTACTTCCAGGAAGTTATAGTTTACAGCATATTATCCGGTGAAAGTGAGAAGGGCATCAAGTTGATTTTGGCTAAATCCATCTTTGGCATACCATCTTGTAGGTCGGAGCATTCTCTACTTAATGCCAATTTTGTTTAAATTATTATTTGTTCTAATTTTGTGAATATTTATCAAATATAAGAGAGAGCTGAATTGGGTTACTGCAAGTGTCCTAAACTTCTATCTCTGGGGAACAAAAAGTGATTTAGCATACTTCTCTTATTGGAATTCATTATTATTCTGTCGGGTAAGATTTACCCATAAATCTGTTGGTGTTTGGGAATCATGGTTTAAAGGGATAGTTGAGTTTTGGTATAGAGGGTGCTACACAAAATATATTTTTTGTGGAGATAATGAAAAACTGAGTGTCAAATTTGAAAGAGCATACAATTTTAATGACAGAATAAACTTCATTTGATCAAAATCGGTTCAGAAATGGCTGAAATATAATAATTGTGGGGCCCCAGAATTATTCGATAATTTTGAACCAGCCGTCAATTATTTTTTTTAAATGCTTCCTCTTTTCAAAAATTTACAAAAGAGGATTTTAAATAGTTGTTGATTATCTCTCTATATAATCACTATTTCAACAAAACATCACATGCACAATGTTTTATTTTAAATGGTTAAATGACTTTTTAGAGAGCGCTCTCTTGAGTTTTAACAGCTCTTTTTGAATGATAACAGGCTTTTTACTTAGTCATTTGTATTTTTGTATTCCTTTCGAGCATGGTAGAGTTATAAATGTTAGTTTGTAATGTAATGGTGCAAGTTTTGGTTACTAAAATTCAGTTTGACCAAAACTACTCTCTTTACCAAAACTCAACTATCCCTTTAAAGAACTAGGAAATCTAGATATAAAGGGTACTTCTCTTAATAATGCAGTTCATATGGAGAAAAGTTTCAGTTTATTTGTTGATATCTATGTATATATTGGAGTTTATTTAACAAATATTGCAGATAACAAATGTTAAAAACACAACCAGCAACCATTTGTGAATGAGAGTATCATTTGACACATATCTTTATTGTGAAAAGGGTGTTCGGTCAATTTTGTTTGTGCTAAATTTAGTAATCCATACGATCTATCATCTATGAATGATAAATAAAATAAAATAAAAATAAGTAAATAAAAGGTTTATCAAAAATAAATTGAATTGTTATCACATTTATTTATTTTTTGCAACTGTATTACCATTTTAAGAGACATTTCAAACCCAAACAGTTATCTTGTGCACCATCTGACTTCCCTGGGGAGCATACTAGCCAATTTTCCATAGAATAATGCCAGGGTAATACACACCCGACCAGGTATGGATGAGTTTATACTCGGAGGTTGGGATGGGCTGATATTCAGCTAAAATGTCTTTCTTAAAATGTTGTTGATTAATATCAAGATTGAATGATGGCTCAACACTTCATATTCTCCTTGCCTCCCTCTGTTTCTTGACGGCATCTCCCTTCTTTGCTTGGCCCTTTTTCTTCTTGGGATCCTCTTCCTTGGGCTTGGCAGACCTGGCAAAGCTCTGATCATAGGTACTGGGTTAAGGACAATATTTGCTACAACACTCTCGTCTTGAACCAGGCGGGTGTTGCATAAAGAGTATTAATATAAAGTCAGAAAATATGTGCATGTGAGCCAATTGGCTTTGCGATTTCTCAAACTCGTTTTATGCAACACCCCCGGAGCCCATATTCATAAACGGCAGAAAGGTAATATAGAGAGAAAAAACAGAAATAAATAAAAAATCACCACAAACAATAAAGGAAAGAGAAAGGGAAAGTGAAAAAATCAAAGACCAATAAACAGAAAGGAAATGTCAACATCAACGGGATAATAATACATAGCAACTTACATGATTATTATTACCTCGGTCAACAGATACACAAGTAAGGCAATCATTCCTACACACAAAGTGCAAATTCTCCACTCCCTAGGGAGTATTTTGAAAAGGATACAACCACGATAGGTTTGTCGTTTAGAAGTAGTCCGTTGGTATCTTTGAGAGCCTTCTGTGCAGCAAGCTCACTGGGGAGGCCAACAAATGCTTGGCCCTTCATTCGACCTTGCTTCATCAACTGAATGTTAAACCTACAAACATACAATGAAGTGCAACAAATATCTAAAAACATTCATGAGAGAATAAGGTAAATTTTTGTTAACATTCATGAAGAAACATGTTCAATTATAAATAATCATGTCAATCTTAAACTGCTTGAAAATGATTTGATTTTGTATGCTCCATTGAACCCAGCCCAAGTATTTTCTGAACCAGTCCCGGATTGGTTAAACATTCATGGGAGAAAAGAGAACACTCGGCCTTCAGATTTCAAAACCTGAATATACATGTACACTTATTTTGTGTGTTTTCCCTCAAGGTGAACAAATATCTTAACAAGAACAAAAATTATCACCTCTACACTGTACTAAAAATACACAGTGTTAATGTTTTCCTCTTGTTTGACATCCTTACATGGTAACTTGTTGCTTGGTCTACACCAATTTCTTCTACTCCTAATTCGTCTACTAGCAAATTCACAGTTGGGGTTAAATTTGGAGTTGGGAAAATGCAAGCTTCAGGCATCATGTCATAGACCAGGTGAACATGAACTACTTACATGTCTCTGTCCATTGGAGAGGCCCAGTCCACGTATCTGCCATACACAAACTTCAAATCCTGCATGTGAATGGGTGAAAATAAACTTTCTTTTACTAGAACGAATGTTCATTTTGTTGGAACTACAGACAAAGAATTTCAATATAAGTTGGTATTCTAAAAATTAACATTTAAACTATTATTGACTGCTACATGTATATCAGATTACTCAAGTATTTTAATAATAAATTAATATTTATTCCAGCACTAAAAATTATTCTAAACAGAATCATCATTCTGTATAGCTCATCCTAGAGAATTTTCCCTTTTTTTGTTACACTTAAATAATCCATAATTTCTTTGTCAAGAAAAGGCAAATTATATCTTTATTAAAGGTTGGCTGACAAGAAAACTACCTAAAAATTGTGTTTTACTGTATCTAAGGTAGATTTTCATGAAGATTACTAATAAAAACATATTTTCCGCGTCGGAAAACCCAGTAAAATAAAAAAATCAACTTTTAAATTCACTTTACTAATCCCCGTAAAAAAATTGAGTCCGGGCGAAGAAAAATGACGTCATCTTTGTGACGTCACATGCAGGCAATCGCAGTATAGCTCGGTCATAGACGTACACGCTGAGTGCAATACTCACGTTGACAGAGAGATATTATTTCGATTTTTTTTCAATATTTGCAAACATTTGTTAAAGTTTATATCATGGACGATCTACACTCAGATGTGTTGCTACAAGCTGCTATAATTCATTTCTTAGGAATTTTCAGTTAAGCCTCAATTTACAAGCAAAAACGAGTTTGTTTTACAAGCAAGTCATAGGCTCTGCATGTAAACCATGCACGTTCCTCCGTGTTGCGGTCCTGCATATGATGTCATGATCCAGGTTGCACGTGCGCAAATTCCCGCTCCGCTATAAATAACTTTTTTAGCAGCATGGAACGCTGATGCGTAAACAAGCAAAATAGTTGCATGAAATTTACCTTTTTTGCCCAACTTAAGGATTTCTTTGAAATAAAGAGTGTGGTATATCAATATAGGCACATATTTAAAGCTATAAACCTGAATCAAAGCCGGGATTTCACCATACCTTTAAGCAAGCAAAATAGCCTTTGGTGGGTACAGGAGATAAGAAGTTCCACTTTCACAGCTGCCAAGTAGTACGGTTTTGCCGTATTTAGTACGATTTTTTGATGTAACTATGGCAGGATTTGTTTTTGTTTTTTTAGTAACGATCAGAAAACAGCAAAAGAATATACGTTGAACCCTGATAAACTATTTCTAAAGATACATATTTGAAATATAACACAAATAAAGTTTAAAAACTCATAAAAATGCTGGTGTGATCGACAGCAACCAACTTTTATATTAACGCTTTGCAAAAAATATATGATTTTTTAGTATAGCCAGTTTGATTTTTTTCTCTAGAGGTTGGCAGGTCTGCACCTATGCATATTTAGTGGCATGCTCATTCAATATGTATGTTCTGCACTAATGAAAATAAAAGAAAATAAAAGAAAATATCAAGTTTCTCAACATATTTTTGCCGCGCTGCAAAATACTGATTTTGGGGTGTGAGAATACTGAAATGCTCAAATGAAACTTGGCAGCTCTGCACTTTGTGAAGATGCCTCACAGGAACATGGGGTATCTGGTCCCCGTAGTAAGCCAATTAATAATGAAAAACTACTGACCTTTTCTTCAACCTGTTTAGCCATGTTCTTGATGTAGAGTCTAGTGGTGGGGTCTCCAGGGGTGTAGTTCTTGAATGCTGATATGTGCTTCATTTCTAGAGCAGGGGATGATGGGGTAAGGAAGGTTTATTATAATTTAGAAGGAAGAGAATTTCATCATAACGATACCATATTTAACACAAATCTGTCAAACGGTTCTTAACGAATCACAACTATTATTGCATATATATATGAGCCCATAAACCTTTGCCATGACTCCTAAATCATATCAGTACTAAGCTTCTCAAGATACATACAGATGTGTTTGATTGCAGAGGCATAGTGAATGGCTGGAAAGATAGTGATAGAAAGAAAAGCAACAGAGGAGAGTTACATGGAGCAAGATTTTCCAGACCAGTCAATCATTCATACCTTCTTTGGACAGTCTCTTCTTCAGCTGCTCTCTAGTGATGAACTCTGATGATTCCGGTCCCTCATCCTCCTCCTCATCTTCTTCCTCCTCTTCATCTTTTCTGGTCACTTCTAATGCTGTCCTAGCTGGTTGGAAGACACCAAAACCACCCACTTCCTCTGTGGCCGCTGGACCAACGTCTTGAGGCTTGGTTTCTGTCCTTGATTGAGCTGCCTGTTCTTGTCCTGCAAGAATAATATTGATTATAATAACTATTAGTCCATTACTATATAGCACTTTATTACAGTTAAGTCTAACAGTGCTCAGTGCATTATTTCCTTCAAATTAGCTTTAGCCAAGCAGCCTTGATGACGAAGTGCTCATGCATTTAAAGGCGACCACCACGCAAAGAACGACACAGGCGTATTTGTTTCAGTAGCATTATTTTTTATATTGAATAGATGTCCAACATCCTGCAAACTGTTGTGTAATTCATAAACAATGCAATTAATCACCAAACTTAAAGAACTTAATAGGGCCTAAAGATATGTAAGCGCCAAACCTTTGCGAGTGTGTCAATTCTATATACCCATACTTTTGGAGACAATAGAATTGGGGTACATCCTAAACAATAGAACTAGTCTTCTTCTGCACCGAGACCCATGAACATATGATGATGAGTTTTCAAATTATAACAATTTTCTGGAAACCTATTTTTCTTAATTTTTTGGTGGAGTGGACTAGAACTAATATATTTAGTTTATTAGAAAATTATGTTTTGGTGTTGGTTCCCTGTAGAGGAATAAATTCCTGCCATGTACACATTTAGAACACCTGGTTTGAGAGCAGCACATGTGAATACATTTTCTTGCTGAAGGACACAGGGCTGCAGTTGGGCATTAAACCCACGTCCCTTGTATCGAAATGCAATTAATAAGTAATACATGTGCATGACTGCTAAAGTAATACAGTCTATGATTTTGAGATCCTGTTCCTGCCTAATACATTTAAGCATTACATGTCTACAGTATACCACAAGCATACATTTGTAAACTATTTGTGGCCTAGCAATTTTTTCTTGCTCGACAGAATTGTGAAATTTGTGTCTCATCAGCTTGAAGAGAGAAATTTGTCTTCCCTCTTTTACAAATAATCCAAATGTTGTTTTCTGTATCATTCAAATGATTTAAGCCTCTGAAAAAGGCCTGCCCCATACATACACCACTGGCTATTGCTACAGCACCTAGATACAGTATCTGTATAAAATGCTGGAGGCTCACCATGTTGGATCTGTCTCTCCAGAGAGCTTGTGATGCTCTCGGCCAGTCGGATCTCTGCTTTCTTGACACCACCATGACCCCCTGCCACTGGCATGGGTTCAAAGACCGCCTGTGGTGGCACAACCTTACCCCCAGGAGGCAGGTCACTACTGACATCGGACTTCATAGCAGCTTTTGTGGCTGCTGCAGCAATCATGTCCTGGAGACGAGGTCGTTTGCGTAGACTTCCACTCTTCTTTTCTCGTCTGGGTCTCTTGACAGCGGCATGGCCTAGCTGCTGGTCATGGATTCTTGCTCTGGATTATGAGTATAAAAATTATCATTTCAACACTTAAAGGGAGTGCCGACCTATTACAAGCCAAATTTTAAAAGAAAAAATAAATTAATTCCCCAGAAAGGTACATTTTTGCAATGTTAGCTTTGTTTATACACTCAAAAAATCATGTGTTCGCATTCATTATTAAGGAAAGGGTCAATTGGACTGAAAACATAATGTACCAGGGGGGGGGGGGGCACTTCACTTCACCAAATTCGGGGTAGGTATGTACCGCCCCAGGGTTCCAATATAGGGGCTCCAGAACGGATCCCTAACAAGTCCCTAACAAGTTTATTTAAAGAGAACGTTGAATTTAACAAAACGACTTACCGCTCCCTGCTCTCTTCATCACTCTCCATTTCAGACCCCTCGCTGGAGCTGGACACTTCCATTTCTTCAGGGGCGAGTTCCTCTGGTTCCGGAGGGAGAACTCTCCTGTCATCTTCCTGCAATGATATCATCCCATTGGATGAGATATTTAGATCTACATGTACAGTACTACAATAATTAAAGTTGTATTGCAAAATGCAATAAACTTTATTCTTGAACAAAATATCACAACAAATTGATACTTTCCCTATTATATTTCATGGTATATTTTTTAATTACAATTATTAATGTCACATATTTTCTTATTATATGCTGTATAGTTCAGCAGCTTCAATCTATAAGAACAAAAATTGAGACATTCTGTTTTGCATAAAACCAATGTATCGAAGGCTTAGGCCTCACAATGCTAACACAATTGACACTCATTATTAATTGATTAATTGATTAATTGATTAAATGCAAATTTGTGTTAAAGTGATCCATTAACTTTATCAAATTCAACCCAAATTACCTGGAGCTTCCACGTTTCTCTTGTGCTTTGGTGTTTGGCTTATGGTAACAGAAGAATGAAATGGGTTTTGATTTGTCAAATGTCTGGAGATATTCATGATTGAAATGAAAAGCGTTCCAGAATGCTTTTCTATTCTACTCAAAATCAATGGGCAATACATGATAAATTCTGACATAAATTGTCATTTTTTAACTATGAAAAATATTATACATCATTGACACGAATCATACAATGGTATCGGTATTGGAATTGGTATTGGTAGAAGTCTCAAATATCACTTAAGGAAAAAACTGTATAAAGTTACTGGATCGCTCTAACGAAATGCAGACAAGATGTTTGTATTATTCTAACTAAATTAATATTTATAAAGAAGATGTCAAACCCCAAGTACATAGCTCAACATGTTAGCTCTTCCAATTAAAATTACATTTGTAAAACACTGATATAAATAAAATTTCAATTGGACCCCACCTAAAGCGGCTCAAGGTTACACACTCACAGTTTGGAGCCCCCCCCCCCCCCCCCCCCTTGGAGAATTCCTAGCTATCTCTGAAGTACAAACAGTGACTTGGAGCCCTTATCTTTCTCAATTGATGATATCCAAATTTCAAAATGAACTTTCTGCAGTCAGAGGTATTTTAGTATAGTGACAGTCCACTCAGTGCACATTGCTTACCAGGGGAGGAGCTGGGGTTAGGGGGCCAAACGGAGCAGGCAGATTCATCTTGTTCATCAGATGGAGCGTCTGGACATAGAACTTTGGCGCCGAAGCCAGAGCATTGACGATGTTACTGAGGATGGTGACTGTTGGGGGCGGATAGTGGTATCTCAGCCGTGGGTTGATTGGGTGAGCAATCCTAGAGAAAGGTTAAACAATACAAATAACACTTCAAATAACAACATTTAAAATAATGCAAATGTCTCAGAACACACTTGTTCATCAAGTGGAGCATAATGGACATAGGATTGGGACATCAAAGTAGGACACTGACACTGTTAAACAGGATGGCGACTGTTGGGGGCAAATAGTGGTAAATCAGTCGTGGGTTGCATGATTGGGTGGGCAATTCTAGAAGGAAAAGAAAGATACAAATAATGCACTAACTATAAATAACAAAACATCCAAATACAAATGCTTTATCCGATGAAGCATCTAGACATAAATCTCTGGCCAAGAGCCAAGCACATTAATGAATTTACTTTTGTATTAATTTCAATAGAATTAAAATATGTATACAAACAGCACAACTGGTTTTCATAGACAATGGGTCAAAAGTGTGATGGGGTTTAGTTGACATGAAAATCGGACCATCAAATTAAATTCAATTCAATAAAATTGTATTTTTACATCTCATAAAAAACATCAATTACCGTAAATCTCCGTGTATAAGACGCACTCGTGTATAAAACGCACCCCCAAATTTCACAGCAAAAAAAAAAAAAAAAAAAAAAAAAACTTTTTTTTTTTTGGACACCCTGTATTGTTGTTTAAAGACCCTGAAGTGCTGTTGGAATGCTTATACCACTGGTCTAGGGCATGACAATAGCTTTATGTTGAATGTAGCATTCATCAACATCATTTTCTCACATAAAAATAGTGGTTATGTATACAAATTGCACATTTATTGAGCAGTATACTGGTGCTCATAAATATGAATATTCATGAATATTCATGAGCACCAAAACTCACTAAATATAATGCAATTTTCTAAATTTACTAACAACTATTTTTAATTATGAGCAAAATTTATAACCACTGGTTAGAAAAATGCATATTTAATTAGTACTGCTGCTCACGAATGTATGAATATTCAATAGCAGCAGTATTACTGCTCAATAAACTTGCAATTTTTACATCTGTAATCAATATTTTTTGTTTGAGAAAAAGGTATATTTTGCTGAATGCTACAACTGACAGCAAGCTCTTGCCATGCCCTGAACCATGTGTTATACACATTCAACATGACTACAGGGTGTCCACCAAAAAAAAAAAAAAAAATTTTTTTTTTAAATTTGCTGTACCTGTGTATAAGACGCACCCCCACTTTGAATTTTTTCCGACGGAAAAAAGTGCGTTTTATACACGGAGATTTACGGTACACAAGCATACATTACAACAAATTAATAGGAAGAAATATAAATATAAATTGTAAATTGTGAATGATATTGCAGTTGATGTGGGGGACAGTAAAATCCTGTCGAGGTAGATCCCTTTATTGACTGCAATAAATTAAAACAAAGAAAAAGCAAACAAGTATATGGATTTGGATGAATGTTTGTCATTGGTGATGTAGCAACTGATTGTATTTGTTATGTTTTCCAAAAGTTCACCCTTATGACTAGTAAATATTGTTGTTGAGTCAAATTATTAGGGGCATGTGCTTGCATCCCGCCCCCCCCCCCCCCCCACCCCACTCCTGGTAAGCTAGGCCATTGAGTTGAGAACAGAAATTATGTAAAATTGAATACAAACCCCAGATTTGCAGCCATTCCCAGACTCTTCATGACTCCTCTCCTACGTATCTCTCCCATGCTCTGAGAATCAGGCTCCACGTCTGTATTCTTGCTCTCTTCATGGCTGCGTTGATCCTGCTGTAATCTTAACCCCGATAAAAAGAAATGGAAAATTATTTGATTAATCCATTCAAATTCAATTCAATTTCAGTATGACACACAGACACTAGCATATTGGGACTAGTCCTGAAAGTCTTAGAATATCAGCACAACAGTGTATTTGAGTAACCACTTCTATCAACATATTGATATTAATTATTAATGGGTTTTACGCAGTTAGTAACATGAAATGTTTTTTTTTTTTTTACAATATTTTAATTTTTTAATTCATGTGCAATTCAGTTGTGAAACTATTAATCATGAAATCAATAAAATACCGTTTATCTAACTCTTTATCTATATATATCTGTCTATCAAAATTCCATTTTGCATACTGACCTAATTTTTCTTGAACACAGAAATCTTAGATTTGAAAGAATGTGAAATCATTTATCGCTCCATCGTATACTTTTAAGTGGAAAAGTTTATTTTTCTCTTAAGACAATTTGCTTATTATTAGCAATTTTTTTCTTTTTAATTTATGGAATACCGGCCCAGAAGGATGGACGGACAAAAACAAAAGAAAACAAAAGAAAAAATATGGAAACAAATTGACCTCATACCTACTAGTAGTACTACTTAGGCTAGGTTTTGCTAGGGCAACTTGTCTCCTTGTTCTTGCAAACTCAGCAATCAGAGTGTGACCAAGGACATCTAGTTGATGGAGCCTGTGAAGAGCCTACATGTGTGAGAACAATTACAGAAAGTGTTTAAATTATCAATATAAAAACACTCATTAATCCAGAAACAATTTGTCAGAGACACAGTTTAATGTTCATGTTTGTTTTATTATGACTTTCATAAATTTTACTTGCTCGACTGGGTAACAAATAGTTACAAGACTAGTACTGTAACTAAACATTTTCTCTATTTTGGGCCACCAAATTCGGCCACCGATATTATCTTTATTTTACTTGCTTGAGGAGGCAACCAGAAAAACATTTATTTTACTAATATTATCAATTATTTTCATACCTGTTGTGCATCCTTGTGATCAGAAAATGTTGCAAAGGCTGTGTGTTTCTGAAACAGAGAAAAGAGTTTTAACAATATGAACTTATAGTCACGAGTAATATAAGAATGCTGATCATCACAATTGCACAATGTATAACAAACAGAAAAATACAGATTGAGCTCTGCTTTGAAACTGCCAACTTATACGAAGATGTGCCAATTATAAAAGGTTTACTACGACAGTTCTATTAGTTTACATAACTAGCTGTACCCGCGAAAATCCGCGGGTTTTTGTAAGAGAAAGACGATGATGACATAACGAAACTTTAAAACTTTACTAAATATCCCACAGTCATCATTTAAATAGTAAGACAAAATAGACTCGGGCGATTCAATCCCACCCCACAACCCGTCGGGGCCCCGTCCAACAACACATCCGGCCAATGTATAACAAAATCATGATGGTTTAGTATCCACGCAAAGTTATTCAGTTATCCCCCATATTTCATATGATCCATAATTTGTTCCGCTTGTATTAAAATAGATACAATAATATATGTTTGTGTTCTTGCTAATAAAGTAGCTTCGCCGCTCCCCGCGTTCATATTCTTGTGAAACCCGATGATATATTCCTTTGAAGGGAATAGTAGCCGCCTATACATGCATTGCATAATAAATGAGCAGATACCTCCCCCGTCCATTCTACCCCCACCCCCCCCCCCCCCCACCCCCTCGGCGTCTCCTCTGGTACTGCATGGTCACCGATCTATCGATGTGCATGGTAGCTTCGTGGCTGACTTAATACATCTTACCACAAGCTGGCGCAATTATAGTATCGTGTACGGTAGGGCGAATGTGACCAGGTCACCAGAGACGATGGTCAGCAGGTCAGTGAGCTATGCAAATAAACTACGGTTCGGTGGGTAATTAGATGACTGCGCGACGTGTACATACACGGCTGTACAGCCATTGCGCGTTGTATAACCGCAGCTAAATTGAAGTTGTCGCATTTTGTCGTTGATGCACTTACAAACACGATGCCAATCAGCAATAGCGATCATTACCATACCATCCGCGTAATATAAATATTGATATTTATCAAAACCTGGGTAGTTTCGCAACGTGTTATATCTAAAATGGTTTCTAAATATATTATTTGTTTTATCTACTTCAATTTATATTCTTACAAATACTTTTACGGGGATAAATCGTTAGTCAATGCTCGGCGTCTTGAACGGGCAATTAACATTGCTGACTTTCCCTTTTCTTCGATCTGGACGACGACCACGGGGCGGGATCGACTCGGGAATGCCTTATTGTCCTCCGCAAAACGTATATCCTTCGATCACGACGGTCGGGGAGTCGCCGAATCCTCGGCGTGAGGCTATCTCGAGTGGGACATGATTCGACGGGTTGAAGCTTACCGTATTAATATAATAGATTTGCTCTACAACATCTGAATCTGATCACATGCCTGTTTGGGCAAGTAAAATCATGAATTTGCAACTTTTAATTGCCAGGACAACCCATTTACTTGCCCCTCAGAACAATGTGAAATAAAAATTATAATGATAGTCATTATCTTTCTGTTCAATGAAAATACAATGAAATGAAATACTTTGTATTTCATTGGCTCAAGCATTTTTGGCTGCAAAGTCTCTGAAACAAAAATTATAATGATAGTCATTATCTTTCTGTTCAATGAAAATACAATGAAATGAAATGTATTTCATTGGCTCAAGCATTTTTGGCTGCAAAGTCTCTGAAACAAAAATTATAATGATAGTCATTTTCATTCTGTTCAATGGAAATACAATGAAATGAAATGTATTTATAATAATAATAATAATACTATTGTAGGGATTTATTTTGTACATTTTCACCCATTTTATTATTTGGCACTTGCTATGCCACTTGCCCCGTGTTCACACACAAAATTTTCAGCCCTTAATCATGACTAAAGAATCAGCAGCTGACTATAGAATCAGCTTCTCATTAAAAATTCCTATGGCAAGCCCTTTGTGTAAAAACTAGATAAACTATGTTTTTCTCAGATACACTCAGTTTTTCTCAGATAAACTCAGTTAATCTCCAGATAGACAAAGTCTATCAACTGATAAACTGAGTTTTTCTGATAAACTGTGTTTATCTGGAGATAAACTGAGTTTATCTGAGAAAAACTGAGTTTATCTGAGAAAACAGAGTGTATCTAGTTTTTACACAAAGGGCTTGCCATTAGTCATGATTCTTTAGTCATGATTAAAGGGATGGAAATTTGTTGTTTGTTAACACGCTGTTGTTCATGTCCATTGGTATTTAGTTCAGGTAATTCTATTATGCTCATCCCTTTTGTCACCGGCACCCCATTCATGTCTACTGCTATTTCTGTTCTATTGTTTCCCTCTGGCTTGCTTGCCTCTTGTATAGCCTCTCTCCCCTTCTCTCTCTCTTTCTGCCCATCTTCTGCATCTCGGTCATACAGTCCTGGATCCTCTGGCATGCAGCAATGTTTGAAACGCCTGGCTTGAAGGCAACATAGAGTTGATTATCGTCTGCATGGAGATGGTAATTCATGTCATAGCGCTCTGCAATGTCCCCCAAAGGTGAAGTGTACATGGTGAACAGGATGGGTCCCAGGACGGACCCCTGAGGAACGCCACAATCCATGTTCCGTTGTTCCGATTTAGAGCCATCTATGACGACAGATCGTTCTCTAGAGTTAAACTGCGCGATGATCATGTTACTGAGGTTTATTTACTTTTAAAAAGGAGATGATTTAGTTGATTAAAGACGCACATTCCCCTTCCAGTTATGAAAATTAAAACAATTAGATAGTCATAAACGTCTCTAGGTAGGTGATCCGTTACTGGTTGAGCTTCGCCTACGGTAAATGTAATATGAACAAAGAGTATTGCCAAGGACAGCCAGTGGGCTGCTAGCTGCTGAACTCCCGAGTCCTGAAGTAATCTTTGACTTGTCTTTGGCTTTGCCTTGCATGGCTTTGGCTTGCCTTGGCTTTGCCGGTTTTATACCCGATTTCAAACGCAATTTCTGATATTTTTGTGTGAAGTAATCAATTAAAAGGCAACAGGTAGCAAGCATACATTTCATCTTAAGGAAATGCATTTATAACATTTAATTTGAGATCAGAGTCACATCTACAATGTAAATGGTTCTGGTAGAACCATTTACCTTACACAAGTGCTAATTTTGGTAGAACCTGTTTTGAACCACAACTTTCTTACAAATAAAAATAAAATTACAGACCATCTGAAGTTATTAATTTCATGAATAGGTGGTGACTTATTTGATTAATTTTTCAGCAAAATTTGTATCTCAAAATGTTGTGTCATACTCACAAAATGTGGACTTTCAGTTCCATTTTTTTTCTTGCTCCTCTGTCTTCTGCCGTAAAAATGCGTGAAGCACGCCTGCTATCATCACAACATCGACTTGTATCGCTGAAAAACAAGCGGACTCGGCACCTGTGCGCGCACGCAATTTCCCGATCATTCGCATGGCGTATCCGAATTCGGATACTATCGGCGATCGCTGTAACCGAATTCGTATACGGTACATTTTCGCCGTGATATGCGGCTCTGCGCCCGCCCGCGAGAAATAAGCACAATCGGCGACTATGTTTGACGTGATCTGTAACATGTACCGGTATAGCCGAAACGTCAACGTTCCTTTGAATTAATTCCGATAATGTCAACTTTGGGACATTTCTACAGAAAAGGGGCCAAAATTGAACCATTTGGGTAAGCATCTGATACATGTTTAAATACTGATGTTTGTAATGGTAAAATTTATTGCTAATACTTTATTCTTTACAAGTGTTAATTTTTGCAATTTTTGCTGTTGTGTGCCTTCATGTTCATGCATGCCCACCTATGCCATGGCAATGGTTGTATGTGTGATCAGAGTGATAGTTTTAAATTTCTGGAGAAAAAATCACTTGCTTTGGATGCCGCCGCACCACCCTAGGACCAATGCCATATAGAAAGCACAGTAAACAAGTTTGTGAGATTAACCAAAAATGTAAAAATATTTCTAGCTATAATAAAGTATCATCTCACCAAATAAACCAACTGTGGATAGTAGGAGGGTAGAATTAAACACAATTTGACACTTACATTGAGCCTTCTGATGTAAAAAGTACTTTTAATTCCTATTTGAGAATTGTGATCTTTAGAAATACTGCAATGGATTCTGGCCAGAGCTGTACTGCCCTCTAAATGCAAAAGTAGACCAGTTGTTTACAATGTTTAGGTTTATGCCCAGTAACATTCTTAAATTCCTACTGAAACTGCAGAACAGTGGTACAAAAAAATTCAATGACAAGGTGACTGAAAGGATCTTACATCTGTGTCCATTGTTTGTGAATGTGTGAATTGACTGCCTGGCCATAGGCCCTGGATTAGCTTTTGTATTTAGTGTAACAAAGAATGTAGGTCAATCTGTGACTATAAAGAATTATTAAATCTTTACAGCCAGCTTTGATTCTACTTATAAGATTAACATGGTCATGATTCAATGAAGCCTTCATTCAATCATGACCATGTTAATCTTATAGATAGTTCAAAGTTTGTAAGAATTCTTTAGAGTGAAGACATGCTATAATTGTTTGTTGAACAAAGCCATATTATGCTATTACAGCTATAACACAGCATCAAATTGATAGTGTGAAAAACATCTAATTTAAGGCTAGGCAGATAGGGGATTTCCCCAGTGTTTACTGGGACAATGAGGGCAGCTGACTATCAGGCTTTTTTACCAGGCAATGGAGTAAGGGGTTAATGCAGCATGCTGTTAACCCCTTGTCTTGTAGGGGTGCCGCCGTGCAGGTGTGACAGGGATAAATGTCCGCCCAGGGATAATTGGCAGTGACGTCATTCGGACAGATTTAAAATCCTGATTTTGTCCGTTTTCGAGCCTTCATATGCATACAGACGGAGACACACATACACACTCCAACACAAACATACACACATGCATACGGACATCAAACGAACAGTAATTTACTCAATATGTACACTTAACTAAGTCTTAACTCATTCATGACGTCACATTGATGCGTTTGACGTCACTCATACTCATACACTCATACGGCGCTAATGTGGTTTCGTACCCCTTTTTTTTTCCGTACCCCCTTTTTTTTTTTTTTTTTCCCAACGCTTTATTTGTCTTTAAACTCAACTAAATTAGTTTGTATTACTCACTGCACTTTGTCCTTATCCCTCGATGGTCTGTTGTAATATTTTGGTCAACATTTAAGCCCTTATTTTGGCGACTTTAATCAATGGTTTTGAAAGCGTCGCGGCACCAGCTTCGCGGTCGCAAGAATCGAAATAGCGGGACTTCACGAGCAGCTAGCTATGCCGTTAGCTACAGGTGACTTGAACGTACCGTACTCCTGTCGTACGTGCTCGCGCGCGCCGTACCGGTTACATCCATAGCTGAAGCGATGTATGGTGGCTCTAAATGTGGAACTAAACAAAAACACGATCATACAGCCACCCGCTTGATCAATTGATTACGTTTCAGATTTATAGCCACCATACATATGGACGTAACCGGTACGGAGCGTGCAAGAGTACGGTACTCTCTCCACGTTCATGTCACCGCTAGCTAACGGCATAGCTGCTCGTGAAGTCCCGCTATTTCGATTCTTGCGACCGCGAAGCTGGTGCCGCGACGCTTTCAAAACCATTGATTAAAGTCGCCAAAAAAAGGGCTTAAATGTTGACCAAAATATTACAACAGACCATCGAGGGATAAGGACAAAGTGTAGTGAGTAATAAGAACTAATTTAGTTGAGTTTAAAGACAAATAAAGCATTGGGAAAAAAAGAAAAAAAGGGGTACGGAAAAAAAAAAAAAAAAAAAAAAAGGGGTACGAAACCACGTCATTAGCGCCCGCTCAGAGTCATAGTATACATCATTTTGATAGCCGTTTTTGTGTGTTTATTCCAATTCAATCAAATTCAAATTCAAATGAACTTGAAATTGAATATTTAATCTAAAACTAAAACTAAAAGATAGTCTGAATCTGATTGATTGAACTGAATTCTGATGATAATTGATATGCCACAAAACATTGCTTTTAGTTTTACACGTGACACACACACAAAACACACATTGACGGAGTGATTTTGACAGATATCCCTTGTTTTAATTTGCCCTGGTCTGGACACTTATCCCTGCCACACCGGGCGGCTTTCTGGTTGGGCAACGGTTAACTCTACAGAACGCTAGCGCGGAGCGCTAGCGTTCTGTAGAGTTAGGCAACGGTAGTACTAGTAGACAAACAAAATTTGAGACGTGTGGGACTAGCCCACAAATACTTACCATTCTTCCTTTATCTGCCATGCATTTTACACTCACAGCACCAAAATGTTTTAAGAAATCTTCCTTGTCATTTACATCTAGGGAACTCGGCAGGTGTCTTATCATTAAAACATTACTCTGGTAAATCCGTTTTTCAGCCATTTCTGTAAATTATGTAGGAATTGATATTGACAAATCAGATGCTAAAAACTTTTATTTTGATGTT
Organism: Echinarachnius parma; assembly: GCA_037951105.1. Classification (NCBI taxonomy): domain Eukaryota; kingdom Metazoa; phylum Echinodermata; class Echinoidea; order Clypeasteroida; family Echinarachniidae; genus Echinarachnius; species Echinarachnius parma. The sequence goes on along the minus strand of JBAMJV010007323.1, from coordinate 41,883 downwards.
TGCTTCATTGAAGCCACAGTACACATTATTCATGATCGACACGTGAGTTAGCTAACGTACGCGTCAACCCATGCCAGCGGAAATCACTAGGTGATTGCGCCGAGCCCAGCCCACTAACTGACTGATCTGTAACGTACCAATTTGGTTGAGTCTCGAGCTGGAACGAGGGGAAGACAATAATTCAAGATGGGAAAACCAAAGCCTAAGGTGAGATTTAATATAATGGTAATGGTGTTATTGTAGTAACGATGTGCATGTGATTATGATGTCAATCATGTCCATATTCAATGTTGATTCATGATTGGAATTTGATGTTTTGAATGATTCACTTGTCCATCAGTCACATTGATGATTGACAATCACAATGACATGTCATGAGAATTGAGATATTGACTGTGTGTGTGGTCAATCTTGACATTGAAAGACAGAAGAAATATTTTTGTTAAAGGGAGTATCTGCCATTTAAAAATCGTCTAAATAGTTTCCAGTAGACGGATGATGATTAATGTAACACCGGCCTAATGAAATTTCAGGTCGAAAAACCCTGTAACTTTGATTCTACGAATAAAAAACGAGTGTAGTCACTCGTCATGATGGTAGTACTAGTACTAGTAGAAATCATCCCTTCCTCGAACTACATATCGGCCAATAAATTTGTTTAACTGATCATGCTTGATTTAGCATAATATTAGAACGATGTTGCAGTTATTCACGTAAATTTGGTCTCAAAGTTGGGCAAGATTTCAATGAAAAAACTCATGAAGCCGCGCAGCGATACCTACTCCTGTTGCAGAATTATCACATGAAACGTCATTCAAAGACAAAGCAAAGGGGGGGGGGGGGCAGATTCCGTTATGGACGTACACATTTGTACATCAAATTATTGCTTAATTAGTGATTGGATAAGTATAAAGACTAATGACTACTATTTTATTAGAGGGTCTGGAGCTTGCTTTGCATTGACAATTTCATTTTTATTGATAATCTTTTGTCTTTAAAAGAAATTGTAATAATGTGTTTTTTCGTTACAGACGTACATGACCAAATTAACATTGATTTACAATAAAAAATAATTAAAATTGAGTCAAATTAAATTCCACTTCAGATTTGTTGTTCATTACTTTAGCCTTTAGGTTATACACATCACCTTTTCTATTATAAATATTTAGTAAATTTAATTATACATCATCATTCATGGACATGGTAACTAATAAGAAAGTATCTGATTTTTTCCTCACTTTGAAAGGGTCTTGTCACTCTCGTGACCTTGACCTTGGGTGGAAATATTTTAAACTAGTTATTTCTAAAAGTTCATACAATTACCTTTGAAGTGATGCATCACTTGGTTTAATTTTATCATAATTTTAAAAATTTGGTCTCCTGGTTGACATATTTTGTAAAACTCAAGAACCTAAAAGTCAGATTTCAATCAATCTTGGTACATGTAGCTGAATGTCCTGTATCTTAGGGATCGAGCTACTGGGTTTCATTTCCCATCAAATATTAAAGAAGTTGAGTTGAATGTTTAGATGGCATCGTGAATTGAACAGTTTTAACCCCTTGTAGGTCGGTATATAATCAGCAACTGAAGAAATTCTTTTGTTTTATCTTTATGGACAGTTCAATCCGGGTAAGGGGCGTAAGCTGAGCAATGTGAAGCGAGCCAACATAACGACCAACAAGAGGCTCAAGGAACGTCGAACCAAGATCCGATCGTCTCTGGAGTCCAAGGGCAAGTTGGGAGGATTCGTTAACAAAGATCACAATAAGAAAAGGCCCAAGAAGGCAATGCTTGCATTTGCTGCTGCACAAAAGGCTGGCTACTTCCAAAATAAAAGGTCAGTAAGAAGTAAACAAATTAGGCTACTGCATGTGTATGTTACTAGTATCTACTTGTAATACCCTACTGTCCAATTCAGGACTGGGTGACTGGCCTTGAAAATACCTGGGCTGTGGTCTTCGTAGAGTGTTAATGTGTTTATACCAAAATGTATATTTACTCTTCAATTGGTTTACTGTAAACATGAAACAATTTAGCATTGCTAGTTACTTCCTGCTTTAATAGTATCTAAATTAATTCAGGTTGTAAATAATTTGTTCAAGCGTAACCAATCAATTGCTGTACAAAATTTTCAATTTGAATAATCTTTTCTTTCGTAAATCATTTCCAGGGTCAAGTATCAGCAAAAGGAACCTGAGGAGGTGGAAGAGAAAGAGACGACCCGACCCGATTCTGAAGATGAGGAAATCCTGAGTGATGATATGGAGGAGGAAGATTTGGCATTCATACAGTCTCTAGGTGGCACGGCGCACTTTCTTGCAGATATAGAGAACAGGTAATCCTCCCTTTCTTCAGTTCTTTCCTATGCTAATAAAATTGTTTCATACTATGGATTAAGAGGTAATCAAGAGCAAATATCTTTACTTTTGTAATATACAATGAATAAGTCATTAGATGAAAAAGATGATAGTGAGGAGGAGGACATCGGTCAATCATGCAAATCGCACTTCTATACAGAGTGTTTATAAAAAAGCGGAACCCAACTTCCACCAGCAATATCTTATGAAGTAAACATAGTTATGTTTATTGCAATATATCTTAAAGATGATTTATTATTCTTTCATTTGATACCACTTTTGTAATAATTGATCTTGTAGTTATCGAATTGCAGGCATTTTAAACGAGCAATGTTAAAATTGCTTTGCGCACAAGATTTAGATCTATTCATCAACACGGGCTGATGGTCATTCATTCAAACCTCTCCTTGTGTTCTTTGGTCTTGTAATCCTTTTGTTCCGTAAATAAATGAACATGGAGATACTTTTTTAATCAGTTCCTTGCCTAACCAAGCAACTGACCACTGAACACGAGCACAAACCTGTGCGGACAGACATGGGGGTCATGTGGTAGGACATTGGGGATGATTTTGGACCCTCAACTCTTCTCAAAGTTGAATAAAATGTCAAACTATGAATCAAGAAACATCATGAAATGTCACTTGACTTTGTCTACTGTTTCATTATTATTATTATTATTATTATTATTTATTCGACCAAAAAGCACAATACAATGTAAAATACAACACAACTATATATGCACAAATTACAAAAATACAATTTACACTGCATTTAAAGGGATCTAGTAACTTTGTTGACATGTGCAAAAAGTGATGAATGGTTGATGCAATGTATATTGTTGTTATCTAATATATCCACAGGGTATTGTGTGAAAATTTCAAGTCAAATGGACATTGTATGGCCAAGTAATGAGCGAAAATGCAAAGTGATATTCAGTAACTCACTGCACTCACTTTGTACACGGAAGAAAAACTCGCCCGGAGTTTTTCTTATCTGAATACTTCAATCATACATATCTTTGTAACGAAAGGGAAATTTGATTTTATTGTTAATACGAATACAACAAGGTAAAAGGGAACCACTAGAATAAAAATTTTATTTTGAGGATTTGGACAATGTTACTAAGTCCCTTTAACAATTAGTTTCTACTCTCGTGCGCAAAGTACTTTTTACATAACCCTTTTTAAAAAGGTTTTATTCAATCATGCATGACGTTATCACAACATATTTGGTATCAAACGAAAGAGTATGAATTGACCTTTGATATGCCATATTGCAATAAATATAATTATGTTTATTAAATAAAATGTTGCGGGTGGAAGTTGGGTTCCGCTTTTTTATAAAGACCCTGTAGAACAGGTGTTCAAAAGCAGGAAAACTGTATTGAAAATACATTCTATATATATTTCTTGAGACGTTTTGGAGTTAACAGGATTTTCTTGCAGATATAGGGTGCAGCATAAAAACCAGGAATATTGATATTTGTTTTCATACATGTGCACTTTAAAATATTTGGGTCTGACAGGAATAATTGATACAAACGGGAATGTTAACTACAAATATGTGATAAAGAATTTTATGAGAGGTTCTTTATAAAATAAAAAAACTTATCAGCCAAAAATTGAATAAAGCCGTTCATTATTTCATTTTAACTCCAGCGACCCTAATAGCACTTCTAAATCACGAAAGGCATCAAAGCTGGAGAAAGAGAACCAGGTTGCTGCGTATGAAGAGCGCCCCCGCAAGGCCGTCAAGGATGGAGGTGAAGAGAAGGCAAACCTGAAGCCTCTGCTACCAATCAAGCACTCCGGGGGCCTGGAGTACAGGTGGATTGAGAAGGAGGAGGAACAGCACGAAGATGCAGATGCAGAAGAGGATGCAGAGGGCAACGAGGAAGAAACTAAACAAGCCGAAGGTAATTACTTTTTGTTAGAAATTAAGTTTGTTTATGCTTAACTGCTATAATGAAGCTGCTCCTTTTTAAAGAGGAAACTGGTGACTAAAATGAGGATGAGGTTGAATAAACTTAAAGGGGACCATCAGGCAAATAACAACACATAATTATATGTTTTAGTACCATTGTGTGATATCAAATAGATGCCCAACACTTTGCAAATGGTTGTGTAATTCATAAACAATGTAATTAATTGCCACCACTTACGGAACCATGATGGCGTCATGGTTCCGTACGCGCCAAATTCTATTCACGTGTACGTTAGGAGACAATAGAATCACGGCCCATGCGTTCGTCCTAGACAAAAGGTTACAGTCTTTGAATACAGACTCATAAACACATGTAGTATGGTGATAACTTTTCCAATTATAATTTTTTTTTCTGGGAACATATTTTCTGACCTTTTTGGTGGAATGGACTACTAAAAATTGTACCTTTTTATTTTGGGTGGTGGTACCCTTAAAACCAAGTTCATGTTAACATTTGTATTAGAGACATGAATACGAGAACCTTTTTGTCTGTATCATTAAAACAGGCAACTTTTTTGTTGCAAACATTTATATTATAACAAGCAAACATTTGTAATAAAACATAATGACCTATCTTATATGTGGATTTATTACATTTTATACACACAACTATTTCCCTGTCAATATCATGTATTTTGCAGAAGAAGAAGAGGAGTCTCTCCCTTCCATCAGCACTGTGGAACTGTTTGCACAACGGCAGGAAAAGCTTGCACAAAAGAAGCAGCACATTGCAACACTAGCCAGCTCTGTGCTGGAAGACCCAGAGAAAAATGTGAGTAGAAATATAGATGGCTGGCTGGCTGGCTGGATAGTTAAGTGCATAAGTGGATGGATGGATGGATGGATGAATAGATGGGTGGGTGGGTGGGTGGGTGGGTTAGTGGATGGATGGGTTTTGATAGGATGGGTGGATGATGCTGGGCTCTCGCTTAACTCCCTGGTAAGCATTCCATCTCTACCATACGTAGGGACACTGATTTTCCGTTTCAAAAAAAGGCCTTTTCCGTTTCAGAAAATCTGGAATTCCGTTTTTACCTGCCTGAAAAACGGAAATTCCGTTTTGCCATAGACTTTGTACATGTGAAAAACTGCAAATTCCGTTTACATACATGTAGAACTCCATACAAAATTCAATGAGTAGGGTAAAATCATGATTTTCACCCACAAATCATCAAAATTTGGGGGGAATGTGTCATGCCTGATATCAGGAAGGACTTACCACAGGCCAGAGGCAGAGAGTAAATATCTTTAACATTTATTCATTAATGATTAAGGCTGAGTTGGTTCAGTCCGTCACACTGGTTCCCGACCGTCACCATCGGGTCACGGTTTCGTTTTTTTCCGTTTTCCGTTTCAAATGGTCAATTCCGCGATTTTTTCCGCGATCGCGGAAAATCCGTGTCTCTACATACGTGTGCTACTATAAATGTCTTTTTCTACTTGATATTTATGGAAATTGCCGTTAAAGAGAAAGTTATATGAAATATTCTGCAAGTATGCTGGAATAGAAGTAGAGGAAGACATAATAATTTGGATAGATGATATAGACGAGTTGCTTCAAGACAATATCAAAGAAGTTAGACAATAACCAATGGATTGTAGCCTTTGGTATGGGTAAGCAACATGATGTGATGACGATGCTATTCTAGAAATACAAGGTGTCTTTATTATCTATATTACAGATTGGAAGGCTAAAGGACCTCACGGTGGTGTTGGAAGTCAGAGACCCAAGCATTGTTCTGACCACACGCAAGCTAGCCATGGTCTCATTGGCTGAAGTATTCAAAGATATCGCCCCTGGCTACAGGATACGAGAATGGGGAGAGAAAGCAAAGACGTCACAAGTACAGGTATGATTCGTCAGCCATTGAGAAAGAGAAGGGCACAAAGTAATTGATGTACATCAGAGATAATTATTTCGGGAGCCTTGTATAAACCAAGTTTGAATCATTTATTTTTTATAAAGAAACCAGAAATCATAAGTAATCATCACCTTATTATTTGGCATCACATAGAGAAGGTGCCGACCTACAGTATGTTATGCAGAACTCAACAAGCAAAACATTGACTTTACACCCTACTCACATCAATTAATAATGACATTCAAACTTCTCTAGTTTATCATCTAGGTTCATTTTGGCGGCACAAAATTTAGCCTACAGAATACAAGTGTGGGGAGAGAAAGCAAATAAAGTCAAAACTGCTCTAGTGTCTACTAGAGCAATTTACAATTTACATTTTAATAAAAAATGTCTCATAAAGTTTTTATGTCTTCGCAACGAAGTGGCCATATTATGTTTTCTGGTTGTCCGTCTGTCCGTAAGTACGTCCCGTTCTCGTTATCGCGATATCTCAAGAACCGGTTGATGGATTTCCACCAAACTTAGTTCATGTATGCATCTTGAGGAGCCAATGAACTGAATAGATTTTGGGGTCATGAGGTCAAAGGTCACAGGGCTAATTATATATGCAAAAAAGGCTTGTTATCGAGATACCTCAAGAACCAGTTGATGGATTGTCACCAATCTTAGTACATGCATGTATCTTGAGGAGCCAATAAATTATTAGATTTGGGGGGTCATGAGGTCAAAGGTCACAGGGCTCATTACATATGCGAAAATAGCTCGTTATCGCAATATCTCAAGAACCAATTGACTAATTGTCACCAAACTTGGTACATGTATGTATCTTGAGGAGCCCATTAACTAATAGATTGTGGGGTCAAAGGGCAAAGGTCACAGTTCTCATTATATATATGCAAAAATAACTTGTTGTCGTGATATCTCAAGAAACTTGGTACATGAATGTATCTTGATGAGAAAATGACCTGATTAGATTTGGGGGTCATGAGGTCATTGGTCACAGGTCACAGGGCTCATTATACAGGCAAAAACAGCTTGTTATCACGATATCTCAAGAACCAATCGACTTATTGTCATGAAACTTGGTACATGAATGTATCTTAATGAGAGAATGAAGTGATTCGATTTTGGGGTCATGAGGTCAAAGGTCACAGAGCTTGTATATAAAAAATTGCTCTTAATCGTGATATCTCTAGATTTGGTTGACAGATTGCAATATAACTTGGTAAATGTATGTATCTTGAGGTGCCAATGAACTGATTAAATTTAAGGGTCGCTAGGTCAAAGGTCAAAGGTAACTCTGCCCATATAACCTTTGCAATGGCGGGCAGTCGAAGATCCATTTAATAATAATAATAATAATAATGTATTTATAACGCGCATATCCTCTATGCTCTATGCATCTAGTTTAACATCTGGTATTTATATCAGTCATTCATTGGAACAGCTCCTGCATTTTAAAGTTGACCCAAGCATTGTTCTTACAATATACTTGCTATGGCCTAGTACATGTTAATGTGTGTCTTTTGCTAATAAATAGCCCATACCTCCAAATATTGTTTATTCCATTTCCATATATACAAGTATATTCCTCTTTGTTCATTTATTTGGGAGTCAAAGAGGGCCTAAGCTGTTGATCCAAGCAGAATCTTTTTCAAAGTCATGCATAGAAGATGAACATTAAATCCCACACTCTGGTTTTCTTTTGTATCAAAGTTTAGCAAAGATGTGATGGGAAAGCGAACATTTGAAGAAGGACTGGTGACAAACTATAGACGCTATCTAGAGTTCTTGGAAAAGACCATCAAAGGTAGGCTGAGTTCACAGTAATGTACCGTACTGAGCTACATTCCCTAAATATCCAGGGCGCAAAATTAACACTGGCCTAGTCCACAAAAAATGGGCTTGATGCTACTAAAAGTTTATATTTTTGGTTTTTGTCAGGGCTACCCACTGTACCTTAATTCAAAGTATACATGTATATGTAAATTAGTCTAATTGTCCATGTTTGCAAACAATTTTATTTTGAGCAAAAATGTCTACAGTAAATAAAAAGAACATGTGGTTCAGAGAGCCATTATATGTGTTATGCAAAATCTTTATATTTTCACACCTCAATTATTTCCCCCCAAATGTTGGTGTTCCCAGGCCATCAAACATACATAAATGTGCAGCTACTGGTATTTCACCTTCGAAATTAAAAGTTTTGCAATTTGACCTCTGACAGTGCTACTAAGTATCATCATTGTACAAGTGAAGAGAGATCAGGAGATGGCAAGCATATATTCATAAATTGACTCTATAATCTGTGTTTTTTCCACGTACATACCAATTATAGAGGTCCACAAAACCAAGGCACAAGTGAAGAAAGATAAAGAGAAGGAAGAACACAGGGCCAAGAAAAGATTTGTGCTCCCAGACAAGGCCAAATTGAGTCTTGCAGAGACCGCTACCCAGTGTATGTGTTCCCTGCTCAATGCCTTGCCACACTTCAACTACAGAACCAACATCATCTCTGTTCTCACCAGCATGATGACCAGCAAACATGAGAAGGTAATAGTATCATCATTGTACCTAGACTAGACCCTCATTCTAGGATTAATATGACAAGGCCAAGTTGAGTCTAGCCGAGACCGCTACCCAGTGTATGTGTTCCCTGCTCAATGCCTTACCACATTTCAACTACAGAACCAACATCATCTCTGTTCTCACCAGCATGATGACCAGCAAACATGAGAAGGTAATAGTATCATCATTGTACCTAGACTAGACCCTCGTTCTAGGATTAATATGACAAGGCCAAGTTGAGTCTAGCCGAGACCACTACGCAGTGTAAGTGTTCACCAGTATATGTTTAATGCCTATTGCTTCACTTCAACTACAGAATAAACATCTCTGTAATCTTTGGAATAATGACCAGCAAACTCGAGTAGGTAATACGATTATTATTTGTTACAGCACTTTCAGGAAGTGGCTGAAGTCAAGCCTAATATTTTTGTGTACTGGCCCGTTCGGGTGAGTAAAATCATACATTATTACATTTTGCTTGCCCCAATATCAAATGTACATGTACTTGCCCTCTTACTTCAAGATGAGATTTACTCATATAAAATTACAATGTTCTCTCGTAGTGGAACATTTATTAACTTGCCCAACACCAATTTTTTCTTTCCCCGGGCAAGCGGGCTAGTGAAGTTGTAATGTTTTTTCGTTGTCTGTCCGTCCGTCATGTATTGACTATCGCAGTAGCATAGAACATACTTTTTGGTCTGAGGGCAAATGATATGATATGATATGATGTGATATGATATGTATGTAAAGTCTTACTTGAATGTTGATTTTATTTTTTTTGGTAAACATATATATGTTTATGTCCGGAGGCATTATGTTTTCGGGTTGATGTTTTCGAATTGTCCGTCCGTCCCGTTTTCCTTCTCGAGATATCTAAAGAACCGGTTGATGGATCAAATTAAAATTTGATATGAGTGTGCATAAGATCTGATAAGATTTGGGGGGTCATGAGGTCAAAGGTCAAGATCACAGGGCTCAATATACATGCAAAAAATGCTTGTAGTGGCAAAATCTCAAGAAATGAATGTCAGATTTTAATCAAACTTGGTATGTGAATGACACTTAGAGAGCCATTGAAGCCATACAACTTGGTACCTGAATGTATTTTTATTAGGGAGCCAATGTAGCAATACTATTTTGGGGTCATGAGGTCAAAGTTCAAGGTCACAGGACTCGTATATTATGCAAAAATAGCTCGTAATTAGGATATCTCAAGATCTGGTTTAGATGAATTACCATCAAAATTGAGTTTACAGAATTAATTTAGTGCATGTTAATTTGGGCTTGATATCAAAATTGTATGATAACAGAGGCATCATTTTCGACTGCGCGCAGTCGAAGATCCATCTTGTTTTAGTTTGTTTCTTTTGTATTTTGACTCAGATTGCTAAGGCATGCTGTGTGTGCATCAAGCAGTTGTTCCGGAGTGACCCAGTAGGTGACACATCATTAGAAGCTGTGCAGTTTATCAGCCGCAATGCTCGTAACAATGGATACCAAGTGGAACCGGAGGTCAGTAACAATGTTTATGCTCTGTTGAAAGAAGTATGCAATATATACATATGCTTTATGCATTTGCCAGATCCTTATTTTTCTACCTCTGAGTCTGCTTAACTCCAATATTTGTATATTGCACGATCCCACAACGTAAAGTCGTAGAAACAACAATTTAGTTTATTTCTAAAAGCATGAAATCCAAGTTTTGAAAATGATATTGTGTAGTAAAATGGACAAGGCAAACCCTTTTTTTGTGTGTGACCAACAACAAAGTACAACTCCAGAATTTTGTATGCCTCCACCAACTTCTATCCAACGAAGTGGCCGGAGGCATTATGTTTTCGGGCTGTTCATCCATCCCGTTTCCATTCTCAGGATTTCTTGAGAACCAGTTGACAGATCAATTTCAATCTAGGTATGGGTACACCTATATATCGGGATGCCAATGATCTAATTAGATGTTGGGGTTATGAGGTCAAAGGTTACAGGGCTCATTATGTATGCAACCAAAGCTTGTTATCGCAGTACCTCAAGAACTGATTGACAAATTACCTGATGGTACCTGTATGTACATCTTAGAAAGCCAATGTAGCCATTAGATTTTGGGACCATGAGGTCAAAGGTCACAGGGCCAATTACATATTTAAACAAACAAAAAACTCTTGTATTGGCCACAACAAAAATAGGATCTTCAACATGCAACTTATGGTGGGAGTCTATCCTCAGATGTGTCATTTTGGCCATCTGAAATTAAAGCTTAAAGGGCAATAAAACCCAAGCAAACTGTTGCTTTCATAGACTTGAAGAGATTAGGAGGAATAATCTCTGAAAGTTAGAGCATAATCGGGCCATAAACAAGAAAACTATGGCTCTTCGAAGATGCCCATTTATTCATATGGGGAACTCAAATTGGCAACGCACTCGTGATAAGTTTGTGGACTACTCCCCATATGTTTTGTACACAAATTTTCCCATTTTTACATTTTTCTTCATAGTCACACTTTTCCATTCCCCAAACTCACATGTTGTGTATGAATGTATTCTACAAAACATATGTTGAACTCAAACGAAGGGTAAACATATATTTTGAGAAAATTGAACAAAATTGAAATTTTGTGTACAAAACGTATGGGGAGTAGTCCACAACTTCGCCAGAGTGTGTTGCCAATTTGAGTCACTCATAGAAATAAATGGATATTTTCAAAGAGCCATAGTTTTCTTATTTCTTGACCAATTGTGTTCAAATTTTCAGGGACTATTCATCATATTTAGTGTCTTATAGTGCATGCAACAATTTGACCGGATTTAATTGTTCTTTAAGGGGGAGCCTTTCATTTTCCTGTAATATCTTGTAGTTGCATCTCTTACTCTGGTCCAAAGCTTTCAAAAGCATTTTGGAAAAATTTTCTTCCAAGATAATTTTAACCCCTTGCCTACAGGAACTTGGTGGGCTATGTGCAAAGTTTATGGAGATTTCAGAATCTTGATGGGAACTATTTATTATCCACTTTTCTGCTCTCTACCCTGAATTATTAATGGGTGCTTGGTCGGGTGTTAATTCATTAGGCTGTAGAGCTTTTATATTGCAGCTCGGGTTAGTAAGCTCCCCATGGAGTGGGAATGGTACACAAGATAATTGAGTGAGTTGGAACTGTACCTGATAAGTTAGGGTAATAATGTGCCTTTGTGTAGTGCACCTAAATAAGGGAGTGCACAAATGTTATATATTGCTGATGCTGCTGCTACTGATGTTGTTGTCTTTGAGATGGGAAGGGAAATCAAGGGAAATTACATTCTAAGTGCAGTTGGTAATGCTCAATATGTATACGGTATGCAGTCTAAACCTCTTTTCTTTTTCCACTCAGGTTCTGTATACGTTCCTCTCGCTACGGATCAAGGAGGTGAAGACAGGCAACACCGCCGAGGAGAATCACAAGAAGATGTTGGAGCAGAGGAAGGAGAAATTCAAGCGCCTCTCCCGCTCACAGAAGAGGGTAAATACTCCTTAAAGGGGAATTCCAGGCCAATTTATTCATTGTTTAACAAAATAAGAAGAATGAGAGAAGTAATTGGTGAAAGTTTGATCAAAATAACAAAAAACAATAGAGTTCTGTGAATTTGAACGCTATGTAGAAATGAGTGATCCTTTCCAAATTGCAGCCAATTGTAAAATAATTTACAAACAACTCACCACAGGTTTGTACATGAAAATTCAGTTATTTCTCACTTGAGATGCTTTTGCTTATATGTACATAATTGGCCAAAATGTAGTGTTAGTGAAACATGTTACTGGATTGCTAGGGGACCAGCACTCTTACCACCTGAGCTACAGAGCACCCTAGTTGGTGGTCATTCTGAGACCTCTGCATTTCTATAGACAATATACTACCAACTGAGCTACAGAGCACCCTAGTTGGTGGCCGTTCAGAGACCTCTGCATTGTTACTAGTGCTCTACCAACAAGCTACAGAGCACTCTAGTTGGTGGCTGTTCTGAGACCTCTGCATTTCTAGACCAGTGCTCTACCAACTGAGCTGCAGAGCACCCTAGTTGGTGGCCGTTCGGAGACCTCTGCATTGCTAGACCAGTGCTCTACCAACGAGCTACAGAGCACCCTAGTTGGTGGCCTTTCTGAGACTTCTGCATTGCTAGACCAGTGCTCTACCAACTGAGCTACAGAGCACCCTAGTTGGTGGCCGTTCTGAGACCTCTGCATTGCTAGACCAGTGCTCTACCAACGAGCTACAGATCACTCTAGTTGGTGGCCGTTCTGAGACCTCTGCATTGTTAGACCAGTGCTCTACCAACGAGCTACAGAGCACCCTAGTTGGTGGCCGTTCTGAGACCTCTGCATTGCTAGACCAGTGCTCTACCAACTGAGCTACAGAGCACCCTAGTTGGTGGCCGTTCTGAGACCTCTGCATTGCTAGACCAGTGCTCTACCAACGAGCTACAGATCACCCTAGTTGGTGGCCGTTCTGAGACCTCTGCATTGCTAGACCAGTGCTCTACCAACTGAGCTACGAGCACCCTAGTTGGTGGCCGTTCTGAGACCTCTGCATTGCTAGACCAGTGCTCTACCAACAAGCTACAGAGCACCCTAGTTGGTGGCTGTTCTGAGACCTCTGCATTGCTAGACCAGTGCTCTACCAACTGAGCTACAGAGCACCCTAGTTGGTGGCTGTTCTGAGACCTCTGCATTGCTAGACCAGTGCTCTACCAACGAGCTACAGATCACCCTAGTTGATGGCCGTTCTGAGACCTCTGCATTGCTAGACCAGTGCTCTACCAACGAGCTACAGACTACAGAGCACCCTAATTGGTGGCCGTTCTGAGACCTCTGCATTGCTAGACCAGTGCTCTACCAATGAGCTACAGAGCACCCTAGTTGGTGGCCGTTCTGAGACCTCTGCATTGCTAGACCAGTGCTCTACCAACTGAGCTACAGAGCACCCTAGTTGGTGGCTGTTCTGAGACCTCTGCATTGCTAGACCAGGGTCCCGTTGCAGAAAGAGATACAATCGATTGTAAGTTACGATTGATTGTAAGTCAGCGAATTAGCGCGATTCAACCAAACAGATTTGCGCACTCAGAAGACATGACCTGACTTACAATTGATTGTAACTTACAATCGATTGTATCTCTTTCTGCAACGGGACCCAGTGCTCTACCAACAAGCTACAGACCACCCTTGTTGGTGGCTTGACCCCATTGACTGCTTCAAATCTCAATCCAGAGGTCTTGGATTCAAGCTGTGGTAGCCCCATTCTTAGCTTTTTTCCTTCATTTATTCAATATCCCTTGCTCATATTTTGTGTGAAAAGGATCTAACCATTGCCTCTGGTAACCTGGTGGGCTATGTGCAAGTTGTACAGACTATGGGGGATTTGGGATCTCAAAGGGAACAGGTTAATATGCTGTGTTTGTTTCTTTTATTTAACAGTACCACAAACGTCTTGAAGTACTGGAAAAGGAACTGCAGGCTACAGAGGCCACCGAGAGCAAGAACAAGAGGCTGAAACTTGTAAGTTTAAATCTAAGGTAGCACATATCTGAGAAACTAGAAAATTAAATAATGGAATTCAAATAGATAATAAAGTAACACAAGAAAAACATTTTTGTTGCTAAAATTTATCATTTAAAAATATTTTGATAAGTCATGGATTCCCAATTATGTTAAACATAGCTCAAAATCCACGCTTCTGATTGATATTACAGCATACTCATACATCTGATATTTGAATATATGTGCCCATGTTTTACTTTGCATTTTAGATAATTATTACAAATGTTATAATTCATTCATTTATTTTTATTTTGCAGCACACTCAAATAATAGAGATCGTCTTTGCAACTTACTTCCGCATCCTGAAACGAGCTAGTCATTCCATGCTCCTTCCCTCAGTGTTGGAAGGCCTGGCTAAATTTGCACACGTCATCAATGTGGAGTTCTTCGATGACCTCATTCATGTGCTGCTCCGCTTAGTGCAGAAAGGGGTAAGAGTATCGTGCATTCATTCGTATCGTACAATATGACATGTATGATAGTCTGACAAATTTAAGTTCGGGTTAGCAAGCCAGACCAGGAAAGCATCTGTTATTTGATGAAAGCCATCAGATAAATACCTCAGTGCAGTTGTTAGTTAGGTGCATGAGGTATTTTCGCCCTTCACTGGATGTTTAGTGCATGTTTGATTTGCTAAGACAACATTTTTCTCAAGTGGACTCAGGATCACCTGATAGTTGGGGCTCTGATATTACGTTTTTAATCAGATAATGATGGCTTAATAGAGTTCATCAATCCATTTGAGGAAAGGGATTGGATTTGTAGGACCTGTCTGGACCTAAGGATGCAAACTGTGCCCATATGAAAATACAAATCGAAGGAACTTTCACATGGAATTCAAAGAAACTAAATCAGGAACAATTTCTGGGAAGATGCCAAAACTAAAGTATCTCTTCAACATTGACCCCACCTATTTCTTTGACTAACAAGAGCTGCCAAGTCTCCCTGATTGTGCAGGAAGCTCCCTCTTCCTGACAAGCAAATTCAAAATTTCCCTGATTAAGCAAAGACTGTTCCCATTGTGGTGCATGTGTTTCATAACTATTTCTGATTGCTGTTTGAAACCTTTCTGAATTAGACATGTCAATGTTGGCACACCTGGTTGTTGGCACACCATGTTGTTATCTGGTCTGCCATTTTGTGTTACTTACAAATCCAAAGTACCATGAGTTACTGCACTGCACCCTGACAACAGTAGACATATGTTCACATTTAGTTGTTAGACAAACCTTTGTTTAAAAGGTATGCATATTTTTTGTTTGTCTTTTTTCCGACAGAATCTGAAATACCGTGAATCACTGCACTGCACCCTGACAGCGTTCCACATTCTATCTGGACAGGGAGATGTGCTCAACATAGACCCCAGCCAGTTCTATGCTCATCTCTATGCAACACTGCGTCATGTCCATGCAGGTATGTAAATGTCGTCAGTTGAGAAAGAGAAGGGTGTAAGATACTCATGTTTAAAGTTTGAAAGCCCTGTAGAAACCCAATCTCTCTCTCTCTTGATTTGTTATATCGCCCAAATTAGAAAATCTGAACATTTGGCATGAAATAGAGAAGGCAATATGCTATGCAAAACTCAACTTAGCCAAAAATGTACTTAATGCCCTTCTCTCTCTTACCCTACATTATGTAAAATCCTTGTTGCTTCTAAACCCCAAAAGCCACCTATTTTGGGGGGTTTTGACTACTTCTCTAAACGAAATTTCTCATAATTCTTCACTCTCTCCTTATCTCTCAACCTTGAGTGTAAACACAAACCAATAAGATATATGTGTCCTAGTCTCAATACCAGCAAAGCTCTCTAGAATGATGTTGGTATTTTCTCTTTGTTGGAACAGCTGATTTATCATCAAATAACTGTTAGCATCAAAAATTACTATACTCACACGTTATTATAAAGTTTGATGGGGAAAATAAAAACAACAATAATAGTTTTCAATACATCTATATTAATTTTCTTCACTTCATATTTAATTTTGGGATTTATCCTAAACATAAAATTGGATTTAAAGCTACTGCCTGTAGTAGTGATGTGACAGCTGTCATTAAATGAGTCTGATTGAGGGTAAATATGGGTTATATTTGACTATTTGTATGCCTCCGCAATGAAATGGTGGGAGGCATTGGGCCAAATGGATACAAAATAGCGATTGCTAATACAAGCAATCGCTTCAAGAACAAACAAGAGTTTGTCAAGCAAAAGATCAAATTCAAGCAATTGCTTAAATTTGTATTACATAATTTAATTCTATTGCTTGTGCTCAAATCTTTTGCTTGCCTCACCCAAGCAATTGCTTAAGTGTTAAACAATAGAATCGCTCTGGTTGTGAAAACATCGCTCGCTAGTAAAAAAGGAAGTTTGTAGTGTATTCAAATGTCTTGACCCCTTTCCATAGCTTGCTCTCTCAGTTTCTGACCTAGCAGCATTTATTTTACGCAAAATAACTCCAAAGATTAAAATTGAATAAAAAGAAACAATGTAACTTACAAAATAGTACAGTAGACACTAGCACATACAAAATGATAATCTTATAGGTGAGCTCAAGATGGTCTGGAGGAGCTTGAAAAAATGCAAGCAACTGCTTATTGTAGAAAAGTAAAAGGGTTGATTTATGCATACTGTTCTAAGACATTGCTGGTTTGGTAAGCAATTGCTTGCAAGCAAAAGCGTTTGCTTGTTTTTATGAATACTGATTGAAGCAAAAGGCAAGTACAAGCAATTGCTACTATATGATACATTCAGCCCATTATGTTTTCGGGTTGTCCGTCTGACTGTCCATCTATACGTACATCCCGTTCTCATGATTGCGTTATCTGAAGAACCATTTTAAACCTAAAATTAGATAATTGCAGTGATTAGAAAGAATCATGAATCATATGGAAAATCTTAATTTCCATCATACGATTTGTACACAAATCCTGTAATTTAGTGATTTCTAGGTTGATATTCATTTACAAAAGGTCACGTGACTTTGGTCTCAAAAGATGCGCAAGACTTCAATGAAAAAACTCATGAAGCTTCACGCCGATACCTGCCTGCGTTGCAGATGTGCAGATGCCCCACCGGCCTTTTAAAAATAAACCGAACACAAAAAGTAACTTCACCCCTAAGCAATTGCCCATAATTTCATAACCAAGAATCGTTTTAAGATTTCGTCTTGCCAATATATCCATATGGTAGTTAGGAAAACAATGTGTAAAAATAAGAGGTAACCATAAATCCATGGTTGAGTGAGCACACATTACAGAAAAATAGTCATATTTCAAAATTCGCAAAAGTATTATCATTACAAATTATTGAGAGTTGGAAAATTAAAAATTGCACTGTTTTACAATTGCAATTAATGCATTTTACTACATGTGCCATCACAAAATCAAAATGAATGGAATATCAAACAGCATTGTTTCATAAACCATGATCAATGCATTCCGCCACATGTGCGGATTCACAACAATGTACAGGCACGCGCAATACCTTGTGACTTTTGAATTCGGCCATTTTGTCTTTAATCTGTGCTCATTCAGCCATAAAGAAATGAATATCTCTGATTTTCGCACATATTGATCATAACAACTGTGCCAATATTGTGCCGAGATGACATCTTGAAACAATAATCGGTTATGAAATTAAGACTAATTGCTTAGGGGTGAAGTTACTTTTTGTGTTCGGTTTAGATATTTGGATATTTGGCAGGTTTAACTGCTTTTATTCTTGTGCAGATACTAATAATTATTTTGTGCAAAGTGGACCTTTTAGGATTTTATTATGGTTTGGATTGGTTTCAACATTAGTATTATAATTTTGTTTGCTGTATATGCCAATATTTTTGCGAATGAGAGGGTAACAGACATTTTCACCAGTTGTTCATTTTGCGATCGGCATGTCACGCCGCTGGGAAAACAGTTCACTCAAGTAGTAGTGACAAAAATGCAGTGCATTCATGACAATAAATCACCTTCTAAAAAACAGCAAATTCGTATAGTATCAATTACAGTATTTGCATTTCTGACATAATTTGTACGGAAATATGGTGACATACTGTTTACCTTGATTACGTAATTTCCGACGAAAATAGGACATAAATGGCCTCGGTGGCCGATCATTTCTTCATCACACTTCAGCGAATTTCCTAGTCATAGCGCCGCTACTTTTGGCTATTTTCTGCCAACTACCGTCATTCATTTACAACTTGCCGATTATCATTGTGTACATGCAACAAAGTGATGACTCCATTGATTTAATTTTCTATTCATATTACGTAGTTCAACTTCATGTGCAAGCACAGCAGGGAAATATGAATGTACACACAGTGCATTGCATTGCAACAATCGATACGATACAAATCAAACCTGGCGCTGATTTTTTCCTTGTTTTTGCATGCATTTTTTTTTCTTAGTCCCAAATTTCATGCAGTCACGTAAGTAGAGGAAATAGTTTGAGGTGAAGTTCTAGTTCAGGTTAGATCTACATGTAGATAAATTGAGGTTTGAGAGCTGCGTTCTTTCTTGCGGTTAGCTACCAGACCACTACAGGATGTCTGCCGGGTGACTGGCCAACCAAGTCCATGTGAATGTCCGCTGATAGTAAAAGATAGTAAAAATCACTGGCAATATTTTGCAAGTTGTTAATTTGGCGTCTGTCTACTGATTTGCGAAATTCGCGGAAATAAAACCCTCGCAAAAAACAGCTCATACAGTATTTGGCATCAAAACAGTAAGATACAGAATCATTGTTATATGTCAGCTGCACCTGGCAAAGTTACATGGGTATGGAAAAGGTTAACTTAGTAACTATATTCTGCAGACCTTCCTCTCCTTACCCGACCAGGTACAGCTGACAATAACTATACATTCATCAGCAAAAACAGACATGATATGATCATCAAAAGTGAATAACAGCAGAATTATTAGATTAATTAATTGACAGTTTTACAAAAAATTATTTACTAACAAATTTGAAAATTTTATGCTGATTTTCTTTATGGCTTTCTTTCAGGTGAGAGCAGTGTGGATGCCAAGCTGGTGTGTGAGTGTCTAGAGACCATGTTCATCAAACGCCGCAAGCAGATCACATTCCAGCGGGTCCTGGGCTTCCTCAAGAGGCTTGCTTCACTGGCCCTGACTGGTCTACCCAACGCAGCCCTGGCCTACCTGTGTGCTCTCAAGACTTTCATGAAGGTATAACACATGACATATAAAGTGGAACCTTGTTTTCATGACATTTAGACCATGAACATTCTCTATGTGAGGGCTAAACAAACAATTCTCGATATAAAGAGCTTGGACCAGCAAAGTAACCCCTTGATATTTTCAGAGCTCTTTAAAATGAGCTTCCAGACTGTAGCTGGTCTTTCAGTGGTATCCATAGACAGATGTGTTTGACATGGACACTAAAAAGTGTGGGAAGGGGAACATATATTCCTGAGACCCTGGCATTAATTTGATATAATTATCACCAACTTGTTTGTCTCTCATCTAGTGGTATCCTAAGACAGACGTGCTGTTGGACACTGAAAGTGTGGGAAGTGGAACATTTCTGCCGGAGATCGAGGACCCAGAGCATTCCCATGCTCAGAACACTACACTCTGGGAGCTCTCATTCATGCAGGTATTGTTATTATTATAATAATTGTTGATTTAGTTGTTGTTGATGTTGTTATTGTTAGTATTATTTGTCTCGGCAAACGAAAATAGAAGTGACACTAAGCACTCCAAATTACATCTGTCCATCCGTATGACCGTCCTTCTGTTTATCCAATAAAACAAATTATGGTTTACTTGCAGGTTACTTTATTGCTAATGAGTTTGCAATCCTTCCTCTATTTGTCACCGAACTTGGTCAATAGATGCATTAGGGGGAACATGATGCTATAATGTAGTCAAAGGTCACTAGCCCAGGTCAAAGTTAATTTCCTAGTTCTCCTTAACTAACAATACTCGTTAATAATAATTCACAATTTGTTCAGCTGTTAATAACTTTGCACCATTTCATATGTGTAACAAAGCTTGGTCAATGTAATATTTGGCATTTCGTTCTCACGATATCTCAAGAACCGGTTGACGGATCAATTGAAAACTTAATAAAAAATATTTTTAAAGCACCCTCTAAACCAGAACTTCGCCATCCTTTTTACTCCACAGACACACTATCACCGGACAGTGAGGCAGTATGCAGCATATGTCTCCCACCGGTGCCCCACCAAGGGACACTTTGTTCCTGAGCTGCAGCTTATTAGAATGTAAGTTGAGGATTGTCTAGAAAACATCAATATTCAGAGTAGGCTTTTCATGCCAAATTTTACTTGCCCAACTTGAAAATGATATATAGCAAATTTGGTGATGTTTTTGATTGATTGGGACCACCATATTGCGGTTTCGGGCCATCCAGATTTCACTTGCCCAATAGGGCCCAAAAGAAATGTACTTTCTAGAATTGTCATTATGCCAAAGGAATGTACATGATTATCTACCTAGCTGTTAGTAGTTTAGAAGCAAGTTATTACATACATGTACATGTTCATAGTTCAACAATGTTTTACTGACTCAGATATTTTTGTTCCATTTAGTTGGGTTAAAGCCAAATGACAGTACTGGGAAACGCCCCACACACAAACAAATAAAAATATGCTTTCATCACCTACCACGTGAATGAATATATCATGTTAATGTAAAGATTTGGATAAAAACTGTTTTGAAATTGACTAATTAACCATAAATACTCTACTTGCAAAAGGTTATGCTAGTTCACGGTATGCGGGCTTGTCGATATCTCCAGCCCAGCGCTAGCGGCGTGCAGACAGGTGCGAATGGGCGGTGAATTTACGCCAAATTTCACTGGCGTTCTTTGAATTTCCTCCGATATTTCCGCATTTAACAATACTAGGGTTCGGATTTTACCACACAAGCCCTTTTTTATACTTATTCAACAATATTTATCAATTAGTTTGGCCAATATAGATGTTTTCGGTAACTACCCCAATACTGTTATTTGGCTTTGAAAAGTACTCATAATGTATGTATGATATGTTTCAAAGAGAATTTGCAGGATAGAAACCTGTATGACTTTTGGTATAATGTTATTCTTTGTTTAAATTTGTTATCTTTGATGCATTACATTCTATGATAATTGTTTGTGTTTCTGTCTTAGGGAGCCTAAAGATCTATTGAAGACATTCAGTCCAGATGTGATGAAGTTCAACCCTCCATTGCCACCCAAACAGCTACCTCCCATCAGTAAAAAATCATCCAAACTCAAGGTAAAGCAAGGTTCATCTGGCATTGAGGTCTCAACTATGATACAATAATGAATTTCTGTTTTGAAGCCTGTCATAAGAAAGTCGGCTGAGCGATAGCCCGGTTCACAACGTATATTTATACAAGTACCTTGCCTGACATCCTGAAGACAAGCTACATGTTTTCAATAAGCCTATTCCTAGTACGAAATATAATTCAATTCTTGGAATCCACCTTGTATAAATATTTATGGCTATGACGGGCAAACCGCTAGTAAGATATCTGGTTGCAAAGACAAATCTTTGTTAATATGCATATCACAAGGTAATTTTGTTGGTACCAGCTCTTTAAGTTCTTTTGTTTGTTTTTTTACCCTGATAAAGCAAAATACGTAATTGCTTTATTTATTGCTTTGTTAATGAAGTGAGAACAATTATTGATAAGGAATCCCATTTCACTTTGCAGGAAAAATCAAGAGTTGCGAGTGACCACTTCATCTTTGATGACTTTGAAGAGGAGGTGACTCGAGGCAAGAAGGATGTAACTCCATCGCTGGAATCAATGAATTTCAGCTCAGCTTTCAGTAGGAAGGAAAGGACCCTACAAGGGAGAAAACAACCCTCACAAACGACCACCAAATCGACCAGGAAAAGAAAACTGGAACCAAGTGATAAGATCAATACATGATTGTACAATGTGCAGCTGTATGGAATGTGAAGAATTGTAGTATGGACACTTGAAAAGAAAGGAAATGTAAAAAGACATGTCTGTAAGACGTTCATGGAATCATTCCTTCTTAATTTTTTTCTTACCAGATCATAAAAGGCAACTGGAACTAAAAAATGACATGAATTCATGATCAGCCAATATATACAAATTATAATGGACACTTTTATAATGGAAATGAAAATTACAGAAAACACATTCACTGGAAGATCCTTGCATGATCTAGAAGGAATTAGGAATGAAAATTTGAACAAAGACATTAATAAATGATCATGATAAACCAATGCTTAATTGTGAAATGTGATCAACTGTAATAAGGATACTGGGAAAAGATTTTCTCTTTATATGCTGAAGAGACTTTTACAAGGTGGTCGCTATGATGAAAAAGTGATGTCTCGTATGCTGTACATAATCAGCCAGCACATAAGTATATTTATTTAAAGGGAAAGACTAGTTCTTGTCAAACTTAATACTAGCACTTGTGTGTTATTTAGAATGAGAATTAATAATTATAGGTTCACCATGCTTGATTGATAGAAAGATATCTTTAATATGAATTCTCATTAAAGAGACTGTTTTCATTCAAATTTGCAGCTGGTAACGCAAGAGGGTGCTATACCGTGTGTATCAAAAAAACTAGTAGTCGAGGGAAAAAAAGTGATTTAAATATGATAATGTGAATGTTTTGGGGGTTATGTGGTATCATATTTCAGGGGAAGAGTTGTGCTTTCTGATGCACTTTGTTTGATATCCTATGGCTTAGTGGATCTCAAATTATAACTGATCGTTTGCGATTTTACAAAAATGCATTTGTGCCAATTTCTGTAGTTCAGATCAAAATGGTGATGGAATTTTTTTGCAAGCGTTCGGGCTTCTCATTTACAAATATGGTGTAATAACGATTGAATAATGACTAGAGCACAACTAAATTTGGCTCTGCTAATATTGGAAAGCGATTATGTGGGTAGAGATGGTAGGATCTCTCCAAAAAGCAAGTTTTTGTTGTAAGAATTCTTCCAGATAGACCTTGCACCAGGTTTCTGATTGTCTCAGGTTCCTTGTACTTTTGGTAGCTCCTTAAGTGGTGAACATTGCAAAACTAGACTAGATGGATCTTCGACTGAGCACAGTCAAAATGGATGCCTCCCCCATTGCATGATTTTTATAATGAGCCCTTTGACCTTTGACCTCATGACCCCAAAATCTAATCAGTTCATTGGCTCCTCGAGATACAACCATGTACCAAGTTTGGTGAGAATCCATCAATCACTTCTTGAGATAACGGGATCATGACTTATTTTTGCATATATAATAAGCCCTGTGACCTTTGACTTTATGACCCCAAAATCTAACATGACACCAACTGACCAAAGTAAAGTTATTTTTATGCCTCCGCCAACAAAGTGGCCGGAGGCATTATGTTTTCGGGTTGTCCGTCCGTCCGTCCGTACGTACGTCCATCCCGTTTTCGTTCTCGCGATATCTCAAGAACCAGTCGACGGATCAATTTCAAACTTGGTATGAGTGTACATATTGGGGTGACAATGATCTGATTAGATTTTAGGGGTCATGAGGTCAAAGGTCAAGGTCACAGGACTCAATATATATACAAAAAAGCCTCGTTCTCGCGATATCTCAAGAACTGGTTGACGGAGCAAATTCAAACTTGGTATGAGTGTACATATCGGGGTGCCACTGATCTGATTAGATTTGGGGGGTCATGATGGTCAAAGGTCAAGGTCACAGGACTCAATATGTATGCGAAAATGGCTTGTAATGGCAAAATTTCAAGAACTAAATGTCAGATTTCAATCAAACTTGGTACCTGAATGTTTTTTATGGAGCCATCAAAGATTGGGGTCATATGGTCAAGGTCACAGGACTCAAAATATATGAAAAATATTTGTTTCAATTAAATCAGTGCATGTTAATTTGGGCTTGATATTAAAATTGCGTAATAGCGGAGGCAAAATTTTCGATTGCGCGCAATCGAAGATCCATCTAGTTCATATTATCTTTATACATTAACCCTAACCCTAACCATTTTTTATGCCTCCGCAAGGAAGTGGCAGGAGGCGTTATGTTTTCTGGTTGTCCATCCGTCCGTATGTACGTATGTCCCGTTCTCGTTATTGCGATATCTCAAGAACCGGTTGACAGATTTCTACCAAACTAGTACATGTATCATGTAATATGTATCTTGAGGAGCCAATGAATTGATTTTGGGGTCATGAGGTTAAAGATCACAGGGCTCATTATTGCGATATTTCCAAGAACCAGTTGACGGATAGTCACCTAACTTGGTACATGCATGTACCGTATTTACCGGCGTAATCGCCGCATACTTTTTCCTCGAAAAAAAACAAGCAAAGTTGGGGTGCGGCGCATACGCGGCGATAGTCAAATTTTCACTCTTGACTGACCTCAAAACAACACATTTCAGCAGGTGTGGGACTATTGGTTGTATTGCACTGTATTGTATTGGGTGATAAAACATTATTTAGCCAAATTGTCTACGTTTACCCTGGCCTAGAATGGTTTCTCACCTTTTTTTACCGATATTTGCTAAATCCGATACGTTTTTTACTTCAAAGTTACGAAACAAAAGCACTGCCAGCGCCGCGCTTGCCTGCCATCGATCTAGCTACGTGCGTTATGGATGCAGCGCATGATCGCATGATAAAGAGAATACTAAATGGTTTTGGCAAAGACAGCAGAGCACCGCGTACCCGTGCTAAGGCGTGCTCGTGAGCTACGCGATTGACTCGATGTACAAACGTTTACGTACGTAAATATTTGTACATGTACATGCGTAAGCCAGCTGCGCTGACAATATCGTAAGTGCTGGCTATCTCGTAATACATGTAGCGCTAGAGTTCTCGTTCCTATTCAGGAAAACTATATTTTTGCTCGAAACTAAGGTAATTCTGAATATTTTGTAACTATATTTTCGTAAATATTGTTAAAGAAATATATCAAGATAAGGAGAAAAATTTGGAAAACCATTAAATTCCCGCTTTTTTTGTCGCCAGTTTTCCAAGCGCAATTTTCTCCCACTTTTTTTTTTCGATTTCAATGCTCAAAGTCGGCATGCAGCGTTTACGCGAATGCGGCGATTGCGCCGGTAAATACGGTATCTTGAAGAGCCTATGAACTGATTAGATTTTGGGTTCATGAGGTCAAAGGGCTCATTACATATGCAAAGATATTTCAAGAACCAATTGACTAATTGTCACCAAACTTGTTACATGTATGTATCTTGAGGAGCCAATGAAGTGATTAGATTTTAGGATCATGAGCTCAAAGGTCACAGGGCTCATTGTATGCAAAAATAGCTCTTAATCGTGATATCTTAAGATTTGGTTGACAAATTGCCATATACCTTGGTACATGTATCTTGAGGAGCCAATGAACTGATAAGATTTTAAGGGTAGCTAGGTCAAAGGTGCCTCTGCTCATATAAATCGCGCAATGGCGGAGGCATCCATTTTGACTGCGCGCAGTCAAAGATTCATCTAGTTTTTTAGACACGGTACAGACGACCAGAAGTTTCAACCTTTTTCTGCCAAACTGGTCAAAGTTATTTGTAATATAACAATTTGTGACATGTGGGGTTCAACATGTGTCCCATTGCAAAGGAAGGGTAGCCTGAAATAGCACACCTTTGTAACAGGTGTGGAGCTCTGCTGTAATGAAATGTTTAGTTTATGTCTACGAAACCATGTTTACAAATCTACAGGTATATTCTGCTGTTTTGGGGCCTATACTTGGTAGTTGCCTAATCCACAAATTATCCTTTGGTTATACCAGGGTTTAAAGTGATCCATTAACAAGATTTTTCCAAAAGTGACATTTGAGACTTTAATGATATAGTATACCAATATCATTGTAAGATTCTTCTAAATTGTGTGTGATGGTTTCATAGAGAAATAACCTAGTGAAAAGGTGAACAATTGTCAATCCCCTACAGCCATTTGAAAGAGACATTTGAAAAAGAAAAAAACAATTTAATTCTTATTATATGCCAAACAACAAGGCACAAGAGAGAAAGTTCAAAGTGATTTAGGTTGACATTTTGAAAGTTAATGGATCAGTTTAATGAATTAAATGTTGATGTCTTTAAATCCAATTGTTCCTGCTTATTGTTTGTCCAGCAGCTGCAGAACCTTTTTTCAAAATAACAAAATTGCATCATGTCATTTGTGTTATTCTAATGCTGTGTGAGGAATATTTGTTCATGTAAAGTCATAATTTCTGAGACACTTAAGAACATATTTCTTGTGATCAAACAATGTTGATGTGTACACGTTGCAGAATAAAATAATACATGTAAATCTATATGTACTGAATTTCATTTTTGTTTAATTCTGAATGGCATTCATGTTTTGTATGGGTGTACAACAAAAGCGTACATACCTTACATTACAATGTACATACACATGAGGGAGAGAGAAAGATGTTAATTACTGTATCGTATTTTATATTTGGTAATACAGCCGATTGCATCTGCTCGAATGTATGTATATAGGTAATATTTTGCCTAAAAGCATTTAAAGCATTTACTAAATTAAGTATCAATGCAAACAATTGCACAAACCTAACTATACAGAAGGTATAGATAAATACATGCATTTTGGATGTTTTTTTGTTTTTTACTGGAATCCCACAGGGGAGAATTTAATTCTAAAAATCAAATAGCTAGGATCCACTTGAGCCAATCCACTATTCATCTTTTAAATGCATAGAAAATTAGTTCAGATTTAGACAAAGTCTTGGGTGCTTTTACAATTCATTTCACACTTATCTATTGTGAGAGTCAATATAGGGCCTAAATTTTTGATCCTAGCAGAATCTTCTTCAGAGGCTAAGTGACGATGAAACATACACAAAATATGTATATATACACACATATATACTCCGCAAAAAAAAGAAACTGGACTCTTGTACAAGTTAAAATCATCTACATGTATTGTGAGCAGTAAGGAAGAAAATAAAATTTGAATATTGTGACTTGAGTCAACTGTGGCATTCACAGGGTTAAAGTCATGTCACAGTGGGAGGGAACTGCTACAAATGTCCTTTTAAACCGTTCAGGACTGGTCTCGAAAATACTCTGGCTTGGGTCTATGGAGAATACATCTTATACCTAATGAGCTTACATCATCCTCTTCGTAAACCATTGTCCAACGTATGAATAACTGGGCCTTCTTCCATTAACAAATTTCAAGTTTTTAAACTTGCAGATATGTGACCCACTACATCCAAATTTGCCACTAGAAGAGGTTGATTATGATGAAAAATATTATTTCTATTCATAAAAGCTTTTGATTAGAGGTTTCACAGTTCACACCATGGATACGGTTAATCCAGTGCAAAAATGTTGAGATTTTGGAAATTGTTTTGGGAGAAACCGATCAATGTTATAAGTAGTTATAGCACCTAAATACTACTACTACTCAGCAGACACATCTGAGATCGAGTTCATCAGACTACCAGTACATGTACAATTTTAAAAGGTGTTGAGAACATTAATATCTCCGCTGTTTCTTCATCATTTTGCCTCAAAATGTCAACACAGGAAATTTGAATTCAAATAGAATGTTCCCAGCTTGAACTTGAACTTGTTTTGTTTTAATGAAGTGGGTCACATGTACTATGATTGTTAAAATTAAAGTAGATTTTTGGTCTAGCCTAATTACAACTTCATCATCGCCTCACATAATTAACATACACACTCAATTCCAGCATTTAGATTGGGCAGTCTGATATGAGCACCTTAGGGACGTACATGCAAACCAAAACTGACTTGGCACAACGCTTCCAAAACAAACTTGTTGAAGGTATGTTACTAGATCTGGCATTCAGATCAGGCATGGCCACATGATAGTCCTTATTTTCAATGACAAAATTCAGAGAAAAGGAGCGATTATCATTTGGACGAATCTCACTGTTCACAAGAGTTCACAAAAATTCAAAGGTCAAGAAGTTTCTTGCTCTTTCGACTTGACCACATTCTTCAAGCAATTATGCACCTCCTCTTCGGTCAAAACATCAAATGCCTTGCTTTTTGGATGAGTCAACGTTGGCTCTGATGAAGGAAATTCTGTGATGTTCAGAGAAGTCGGTTTGTTTACAAACGGATGCCACGTTCCCTGAATGCTGGGGAAGTCTGTGTGCATTGGCTTGCGGATTCGCACAATGTCGTTCCCAGACTGCATCCTCAGGAGCTCCACTTGCTTGGACACTTCATCTCTGTCTAGGTCGCTCAGATGAACAGATCTCTTCTCACCATTCACTGCAAAGAACAAAATAAAAGATTTACATTATTTGGTTCGTATTCCAGGACTGCAACTGCATTCTCCATTGCCACCTATGGATGTTAGTCTTGAGCCATGAAAGAGAATTGACATAAAAAGATGATGCATTTGAGATGCGGTGCTACAGAAGGTTTCTGCAGGTGATGTGGAATGATAAAAAGACATGTCTGGATTTTGAACAAAACTGGTAGAGAATAACTATTAGAAGTGGAGTTATGGAAAGAAAACTAAGATACATAGGACACGTTGTCAGGAGAAATTGAGAAGTTGAGCGACAAAGTACTGCAGGGATTAATTGATGAAAACACTGTAGAGGTCATCCACCGATATCTTGGACTGATGATTTAAAGAAAGTGTCAATAGAAGGAATGAAGGGTGCAACACATTAAACAGAAGTTAAGGGTTGATGGTAGAGATGGCGTGCTCCTGTGAAGACCACATCAGCAATACACAGTGCCTTCTGAAATTGATGAAGGAAGATTATAAAAGAATATTACGCTCTTGAAACACGAGCTAACAAGCATGACTTGGTGCATCCAATATTAACTTCATCTCCGTCCAGGTTGCTCAGTTGCCAGAGCCTTATATTAATTCAAAGATTTCAAATTAGAGTCTAGAAATGCAATAATAATTAGCATAGGTGACTTTGTGGAATCTCATCTGGATTCTGTCAAGGATGCTCAGTTGCAAAGACCTCTCCTCGACAGTCACTGCAAAACAAAAAAAAAGACAATGTTATAACAATGTGCTAACAAGAATAACTTGGGCACCTAATATGATGGAAAGGATGGCTCCTAAAGAGTAAAGACTCTAAAGAAACTTACAGCAGAGCTCCAACACTAGCACTTGCCCAATTGCATTTTTTAACTCTTGTCATTTGAAATCTTTGAATGAATACAAATCTCTCTTATTTCTTTTCAGAGAATAGTGGGAAGAGAAGTGGCAACTGAGCGACCTGGACGGAGATAAAGTTAATATTGGATGCACCAAGTCATTCTTTTTAGTTGTTAGCTTGTGTTTCAAGAGAGCGTAATATTGTGTCTTTTGTAATATTCCAATATCACCATCATCTTCGGGTGGCACTGTATAGCGCTGATGTGGTCTTCACAGGAGCCCGCCATAAACTCTTATCTTCGGCTTAGTGTGTTGCACCCCTTTCCTTCTAGTAAAAATTGATGTCAGGCAAATTTCATGAATGGTCTATTTTGCTTGCCTGATTGGGCAAATAACATTTCTGCAATTTATTGTAATCGAAATGTAACTAAATTGGTTCAAATGTGCTATTTTCTGAATTGCAATTAATTGCACCTTTACAATCGATTGCAACTCTTTCTCAGTTTCTGCAATGGGGCCCTTTTCATTTAAGAGATCAAATTGTAAATTCTGATGTGTCAATCTCATCTAGGAACAAGCAAGACATTTTCCAAGCACGATCAATTTTTCTTCAGTATTCACATTGGCTTTGGGGTGCAAGTAAATTTTCTGTTTAGGCAGGTAACTTTTGAAAAATCATGATTTGACTTGCCCGAATGGGCAAGTAGAAAAATAGTTAGTGTGGAGGCCTGCTTAATACAGGTCCCCAGTTTGATAAAGATAGTCCTAAGTTCTTGATAAGATTATACATACTTTATAAATTAAATGAGCCCTATATAAGTGTTGACCTTTGACCAAGGCTTATGACCCTCAAAATATAAAGAAATTAAGCATAACGGAAACATGTAGTGCAGGCTTTTAGCAGCAGAAAAGACTTTTTAAGACAAACATGTTCTCTTTGTTTCAATTCTATACAAAGTACCTTTGCAGCATATTATTCAAACACAGAGGATATAAGATGAAATACTGTATATACCTACTGTATACACAAAGCCTACAGTGGAACCTTGTTATAGTGAGGAAAATTACTTTTTTATATCAGGGTAAAACAAAAATACAGAGCTTAGACCAGCCAAATAATCTTGTTATAAATGGTATTCTTATATCAGAGCTCATTATAATGAGGTTCCACTGGATATACTGTATACAAACTTACAGAATTCAGCCACTATCCTTGGGTTAGAGAACTTGTTGTGTGGAGTGACATATAGCACGACCTGAGGATTTTTCTGTGCAAAATCTATGATGTCCCCTTCAATGAAGTCTCTGTAAAAAGTAGATAAAATGAGGAAGAATATTATGAATTTATTAGTGTTTCATATGAATCACTGTTGGCCCCTTCTAGTGAACAGATGATATTGAGGGGGGAGGGGGGGGGGGGGGGGGGGGTCACTCTCATACAGAAGTGCTACTCACCTCTGAAATGGACCCTAAATGGCGTATCGCACCATCGTAAGTTTACACCCCTAAATGTCCTTAATTAAATGGCGCAAAATGCACCTAAAAGGGTACCATTTTTCGAATTTTTTTTTTTTGTGCGAGTGCTGAAAACCCACCCCTTTTAGGAAAACGTCAACGACGCTGTATAGCTGAAAAAATATATACCCTTTCAAGCTTTTTTTGGACGTGGTGCGTAGCCAGTCATGTTAGGAGTGACCCCCCAGGACCCCAACACAAGAGTAAAACAGTTGTTTTAGGCTTCTGTGTCAGTCAACTACAGTCAAGTTTTTATGCCTCCGCAACGAAGTGGCCGGAGGCATTATGTTTTCTGGTTGTCCATCCGTCTGTCTGTCCATACGTACGTACGTCCGTATGTACCAAACATAGTACATGTATGTATCTTTAGGAGCCAATTAACAATGAACTTAATAGATTTTGGGGTAATGGGGTCAAAGGTCACAGGTAAAGTTGTGACCCGGAAGCAAAAACTGGATCGGAACTGGACCGGAATGGTTCGGAAAAAAATTCTCCGGTCTTCAGACCGGACCGGAACTCGGACCGGTAAAATCATGCAATCGTGCAACTGCAAGCATCGGCAAAAATGCAATGATTGGGGCTTATATTGCTCTTTTTATATGACAATAATATTACAAATATTGACGCTTTGATGGATTGACATATCAATCTTGACGGGAAAATAGTTACAGACTATCCAGAATTAACTCAGTTTCGCAAGAAAAGTATTTTTTTCCGAAGTAAATTGGACCTAGACATCGATCGTTAGTTCAGTCGCGCCACACGTTCACAGAAACTCAGCCCGCCAGTCACGGGGAAACTCAAATGTAAATTTGCCTTCAGTAAACTGCCTTCATAAAGTGGCTATAAACATGATAAATTAGCATTTTTGTGATGTATGTACACCATTTTGGTAGTCTACTTACATGATAACATGGCATTTGAGAGCTGAACAGAATAAAAAATGACCCCCAAAACAATGACAAAACTTGGCTGAATATCGCTAAATTTTCCAGAGAACTTTTGGGAGGTAACTGTCTTGAAATGGGCCGGCTATAATCGAAGGTTGAATTGAATATTAGTACGCGCGGATGGATCTCGCGTAAGAACAAAGACCTGTCAAGGCACGCAAAGTATGTATACGTGAGTCGGCCGCGACGGTCTCTGTTCTTGCACCGGATTCATCCGCGATACGATATGGTAGAAATTTATTGATATTTTGCATAGTTTTTTTTTATTGTTTTGGGGCTCATTTTTGTTTCTGTTCAGCTTTCAAACGCCATGCAATCATGTAAGTAGAATATCAAAACCTTTTCAAAATGGTACAAATTACCAAAATACGTATTTTGAGCCACTTTTTGAATGCACTGGCTCATTAGCTCGATCATATCTATCTCCATCAGTTGCTTCCCCGGAGTGTCGGCCTAACTTTGTGTGCACATCCGTCGGAAATATCGTTCAAATGACTAGCAATTTTGCGCATCCTGTTCAATTTCTGACTGTCAAACGAAGTAACGAACCAAGAATTTCTCGAAAATAACCACTCTTCAAAGTAAATGATATCGATTGCCCTGTTTTTATTTGAATTCTGCTAATTTTCAAAGCAATTTTGGACAATTTTCTTACTGTTTTTTCAGTAATTTGTAGCACCGGTTTTTCCACCGGTCTCAGCTTTTTCAACTTCAAACTCGGGCTGGCCCGTGACCGGACCGGAAGCCTGAGTTCGCCGGTATTCCGGTTCCGGTCCGGTCCGGGTCACAACATTAGTCACAGGGCTGCGAAAATAGCTCGTTATCACGATATCTCAAGAACCGGTTGACGGATTTCAACCAAACATAGTATGTATCTTAAGAAGTCAATGAACTGATAAGATTTTGGGGTCATGACGTGAAAGGTCAAAGGACACAGGGCTCATTATATTTGCAAAAATAGCTCGTTATCGCGATATCTCAAGACTCAAGAACCGGTTGAAGGATATTCGCCAAACTAAGTAGATATATGTATTTTGAGGAGCCAATGAACTGATTAGATATTGGGGTCAGAGGGTCAAAGGTCACAGGGCTCATTATATATGCAAAAATAGCGAAAAAAACATTTCTTCAGTTTGCTATGCCCCATCTCTCTAAACAAAAATTCTTCGGAGTAAAAATGGACCCCCAGTGACATCACCTGTCAATCATTGGTCAGCTAACCGGAGATGAACAGTGCATGTCCAATCTACATATAGCTCGCTTACACCATTTTTTTTTTTTTTTTTCAAATCTGAGCAAACCAAAATATCAAATTAAAGTTCTTGATGAGAGAAATCCAATGGTGAAGAGATAATTTGAATTGGATGTTTCATTACGAAGTTATAGCTTGTCAAAGGTGTCGATCACCTATATGTCTTCTGCCGCACCTCTGGGAAAATAATACAAAATAATAAAAATAATTTTAAAGCAAATGTAATTGTCGACGTAATGAGGTGACTGGTTTTTTGAAAAAATGTTGTTAATGCAAATTAGCGCATATTTAATGAGGAAAAGTTCAGAAATTTTCCACTCGCATATTCATGAGCACACAACTGATGTAGATTTTATGTTAAATGAGATAAATTTTATATTTTTTTAATGGAAAATTAATTAACTGCAGAAGAATTGATCAAGGAAAACCAGTGTGCATTTATGTTTATTTTAAAAATATGCAAATTAATGCATATCTATTATATTAATACGGTAAGCTTCAACCCCCAAAATGGTTCCCACTCGAGATATCCTCACCCCGAGGATTCGGCGACTCCCCGACCGTCGCGATCGAAGGATATACGTTTTGCGGAGGACAATAAGGCATTCCCGAGTCGCTCCCGCCCCTTGGTCGTCGTCCAGATCGAAGAAAAGGGAAAGTCAGCAATGTCAATTGCCCGTTTAAGACGCCGAGCATTGACTAACGATTTATCGCCGTAAAAGTATTTGTAAGAATATAAATTGGAGTAGATAAAACAAATAATATATCGAGAAACCATTTTAGATATAACACGTTGCGAAACTACCCAGGTTTTGATAAATATCAATATTTATATTACGCGGATGGTATGGTAATGATCGCTATTGCCGATTGGCATCGTTTTTGTAAGTGCATCGACGACAAAATGCGACAACTTCAATTTAGCTGCGGTTATACAACGCGCAATGGCTGTACAGCCGTGTATACACGTCGCGCAGTCATCTAATTAACCCACCGAACCGTAGTTTATTTGCATAGCTCACTGACCTGCTGACCATCGTCTCTGGTCACTATCTCATTCGCCCTACCGTACACGATAATATAATTGCGCCAGCTTGTGGTAAGATGTAGTAAGTCAGCCACAAAGCTACCATGCAGTACCAGAAGAGACGCCTAGGGGGTGGGGGGGGGGGGTGGGGGTAGAATGGACGGGGGAGGTAATATCTGCAATAATATGAACAAAGGTATACGCGGGAGAACTTATTTTATGATATGAAACGTGTAGGGGACACGACGGGTTATTTGTCATACAGGCAATTGGAGCCGCGGGGGGGGGGGGGGGGGGGGGGGGAGCGGCGAAGCTACTTTATTAGCAAGAACACAAACATATATTATTGTATCTATTTTAATACAAGCGGAACAAATTATGGATCATAATGAAATATGGGGGGATAACTGAATAACTTTGCGTGGATACTAAACCATCATGATTTTGTTATACATTGGTCGGATGTATCGTTGGACGGGGCCCCGACGGGTTGTGGGGTAGGATTGAATCGCCCGAGTCTATTTTGTCTTACTATCTAAATGATGACTGTGGGATATTTAGTAAAGTTTTAAAGTGTTGTTATGTCATCATCGTCGTTCTCTTTCAAAAACCCGCGGATTTCCGCGGGTACAGCTAGTATATATAATGATGTACTATTTGCATATATAATGAGGCACTTTTTGCATATTGAGCAATTTTTCTAACTTTTTTTTACATTATCCCATGAACAATATGTTCCAGTTTTAATCATTGTTATGTCACTTGATTTTGTTTTCTTTTACAGACCTGTGATGCTGCCATGCTGCCAACAAAACAGAGGATATTAAATGCAGAATGCTACATGAAAATAATTGTGTATAAAAAACCTGTGTGCTTATTCAAAAAAAAAGAAAAAAAAGGAAAGAAATATGGTGTGTAAGAAGGGGTGGGGGTATGCCTCCACACTGCCAAGTTTAAGAACACCCCTTGAAAAAAAACCTGTATAATAATAATTGGGACAGAAGGGGAGGTGGTATGCCCCCAATTTTTTTAAACACAGGTAGGCTAGGTAGAATTATTATAATCATTTGTTTTACAAAATTGATACAAAATTAAGTAATACATTTGGTAATGAATAAATGAACACCCTTTAAAAAAAACACCTCCCTAACCATACAAACATGAATAGAAAAAACAATTATGGGATGGAGGAGGGGCAGAAAAGTGCCCCAGGGCAATTCCAAGCAAACATTGACATAACCACTGATTTTTCAAATTCGTTGTACCATAACAAATTTGGTATCAAATGAAAGCTAAAAGATTGAACTTTCCAAAAATGTATTTTGTTTTTGAAAAAAAAAATTGTAAACTATTATTTTATTGTTAATATATAGCATAAATTAATTTTCAGTTATTTTCACAAAACATTCAATTAAATATTAAGCATAAAAGAACTGCGAAAAGGAGTTTTCATAAAATTTTATTTCAGTGTTGATAGGATCATTGCTACAATTTTTCAGATAAATATCAATTTCGTCATTTTCGCTCTTCGTTCCGCTTCAATGACTGTCTCATTTACAATCATTAATATGTCACGGCGTTACACTAAAAACATATATTTTTAATATTTCTGGAAAAATATGAATGGGAATGAAATAATTTTTTGTTTTCTCTGTATTAGCCCATAGGGCTATAATATGCATGCTGAATAGCAGCATTATCTTTTACCACTTATTAATATAATCAATATCAATTTGGTCACGGCGTTACGTTTTGTGTAACGCCGTGACGCTACCCACTGGATTCCCATTGACATAACACAGTAGACATAATCAAATAGTGTAAGATATTTTTTGTAGGTATGCTTGGGCATTGCTCATGCTATAATTATATGAATAGGGTCATTTGATAATGTTTCCATCTCAAAGTTACCTGAGTCATGTATGCGTATGGGTTGTATGTCCGTCTGTCTGTATGTGCATCTGTACATCAGTGTTCTTTTTTTTGCAATATCTCAAGAAACGTCGTGATCGTTTAGATTCCTAGTTTTACATTGCGAGACAAGCGAATATCATTAGCGATATTATTTCCGATATCTCAAGAATCGTTGGATGGATTCGTTCAAACTTTG
Organism: Echinarachnius parma; assembly: GCA_037951105.1. NCBI lineage: Eukaryota > Metazoa > Echinodermata > Echinoidea > Clypeasteroida > Echinarachniidae > Echinarachnius > Echinarachnius parma. The sequence goes on along the minus strand of JBAMJV010007323.1, from coordinate 5,576 downwards.
TACAATCCATGTATTTAGAGGTACGGATTATTGGATATGATTTTGGTCCATGAAGTCAAAGGTCAAAGGTCACATAGCTAACAAATATGCACAAATTATATTATTATCAAGATAGTTTGAGAATCCTTGAAGGATAACATGATAATAATACTGGTATGCGTCCAGTGAAGTATATGACCTGATTAGGGAATGGGTCATGGGAGGTCATAGGTCAATAGGTCAAAATATTGTTGTTGTTTTTTGTTCTCACAATTAAGTTCCAGAATCAATGTTAGAAAGAGTACTGTAGGTAAAAGACAATTTTCTGAAACTGTTTGGGGCACAGGTCAAAGGTCACTCGGATAATTACCAATTCAAAAACAAACATTTACTAACTCTGAAATCATGTTACATGAAACAAATCACTTGCAAATATGCACTGTGCAGACCAAAAATTAAACATTTGTATGTTATTTTGAGAAACAAGGTCAAAGGTCAGATGTCAAAGGTCTCATATTTCATTGTTACATTTAAGTATGTATTTTGGTTTTAATATTTGATGGTTCCATTAACTAACTTCTGAAATAGATAAGAATTTCAATTATGTCCTAAAAGATTTTTTTGATCAATAGAGGGCGCTGTGCTGCAAATTTGTGTCATGCGGATGATCATTTAATAGCATCTTGGTTATATCACCCATTCATCTAGTTCTTTATTGATTCTGGATCACTACATTAAAATTATATCATATTATTCATCTCTTTAATATCTCCCATATATATAACATGTACAATTCAGAGGTCACGGCGTTACAGTCACGGCGTTACAGTGCATAGATACATTTATGATATCATATTTACTATGAGCATTGGATTTTTTCTACATTTTTATTTGGATGTTCTAGCTTGATGTCTAGTACAAAGAATCAATGTGACAAAAGTGCAAAATGTTCCAGTAGTTCACAGAGTTTACTTAGTTTCTTAGCATGTAAGAAACCCATGTCTTTTTGCCGTCACGGCGTTACGGCAGATATTGATATTCATAATTAATAATTTATTGGGAATTTTGGTTTTCTTGCCTATTGTAAATTATTGGTTGGATAGTGGTTACAGATGCATATCAAAAGTTGGTTCTAGATATTTAGATTTTATGAGTTATTTGGACTTTCATTGTGAGAAACACCCTCTGACCGTCACGGCGTTTGCTTGGAACTGCCCCCCAGTAAAAAAAAAAAACGCAGAAAAATCCATTGTATACAAAAAATACAGCGCAGAAAAATCTATATTGTAAAAAAAAAAAAAACACACAAACACATGATGGGGGGTATGCCCCCGTTCTGATTATAAATGCACACCTTAAAAAACAAAAAAAACATGAATAAGAAATGTGTACTTAATCACTAAAAAAATCAATAAAAAACGGCTTCATAGTAGATAACATTCCCATTTTAATTGTAAACAAAAAAGAAAAAAGCTGGGGGGCCGGGAGGGGTCGCCACAGACACAAAATTACTCTCCCCTATCATTTGTAATAAGTGAACATAATAATTGAATTTATATTTGTCATGGAGGGGGGGGGGGGGGAGGGGAGAATGCCCAGAGTGAAAACAAAAAATAGCGAGGTAACATTTGTAAAAAAAATAAAATAAAAAAAAAAGAGGGAAGGGGCATGCCACTAATCCACCGCTGAAAATGAAAAAGGTACCTAGGATTAGAAGGAAGTAAGCCCCTGTGCTTTAATCCCCACCGTCATCCCCCCCCCCCCAAAAAAAAAAAGGAAAACAAAATTGTATTTACATTACCCCACTCCCAAGGCCCTTGTTTCCCACTTTTGAAAATCATTCAAGTTTTATAAGGAAAAAGTCTGCATAAATCTTACAAATGTCATATTTCCAACCTCCCAAAAAATAAAAAGTAATATTCAAGCAATAAAATAAAGAAATTTAAATAATTTCAACACGATTCCTACTAATTTGCTTTGTAATAGTACTAATAACATGAATTTCAGTAACTGGGACTACAGTAAACTGTACTAAAATCAAACATTGAGGGCAGTAGATCGATCACAAGTGCGGGGATAAGGGGGCGACCCCCCTGACCACCCCCTTGCTCCCAATATTTTGAATATCCGTAAGTGATGTTTTCCACATCACATTTTCACTTGGCAGCCCAAGGGGGAGGGGGGTTTAAACCCCTAAACCCCCCGTAGATCCGCCACTGGCTGTTTCATGATGGCATTACCAAAAAATATATATATAACCCCACCCCAAATATGTTTGTTATGAAGAGCCCCCCCCCCCCCCCCCCCCCCCCCCGGCCCCTTCAAGGACCTTGGGTCATGCACATACATGTATGTACATGTATCATGGAAAAGAGACTATCCGGCAAGAATCAGTATAAAATCGCGTCCTTTGGCATTCATGCCATTGAATACCCATGCCATTATTTAGTGTTGATATGGACAACGGGTCACCCGATGTCACGTGCATATATTAACTAGTCCGAAAAACTAACCAATGTTTTGAGGGTTCTCTGACGATTTACCCGCTCGATAGAAGGGATATTATCAAGCCATAAAAGAATCCCTCAAGACGAGATGGGTTTTTCTGTGCGTCATATGTGACCTCGCACGGTAAAAAATCAGTGCACACTGCACATGTGAACATGGTGAATGGAATACGAGCGCATGCGAAAGACGAGGATTTATCATAAGGAATCACAAAAAAAGGTATGAAATCATCAACATCTATAAACTCTTCTTCTTCTTCTTCTTCTTCTTCGGGTTAATCTGCCTCCTTCAATCCTGAAGATTCTTGCAGATACTGTGTGCGTGTGTGTGCATACACAGGGTGCGCAGGTGCTTATTTACAAAGTGCAAGTAAATATAGAGTAAAAAAAGTAATATAGAGTAAAACTAATCTAAAAATGAAAAAGGAAATGTAGGAAAAACACCCGAAATTGGTGTTTCAATTTCTGGACCGTTGGAAACGTAAAATCAAAAATCTCACGTAAGTTAGGATACGCAATGTGTACATGTGTTCCTGCTCGTGCTATACACCTACCATACATTAGTATGATTAGTGTGAAGTAAATATTTAAACGTAGAAGTAAAAATGAACACACAGCGCCGCGAAGAAAAGTGTAATTTTAACACGTCAAAAGAATAGGAAATGTGTTAAACGCGAACCCGTTGATATAGCTATATAATATCTGAATACCCATAATCTATAGTATACTATAGATATGCCGACGCGCTGCTTAGCCTTAGGCCATGAAAAATAAATAGTTGGATTGGCGTAACCCGCCCACCCCTAAAAATACCGGCGCTAATGCACGCCGACCCTAGAGCTAGGCTAGAGTAGAGGTTTTTTCTGAATTTTTTTTTTTTTTTTTAATAATTAAAATAAATAAATAAAAAATTGCAATAGAATTTGCAATTGCGATGTGTTATGTGTGTGTTTTTGTGTATTTGTGCGAAAAAGAAAAAAATCCCTACCGACCTACCCTAATTTTTGGTTGCCCAAACAAATTTTTTTTTTTGGCCTTAGGGCTAGGTAGGCCGTCCGGGCAGCGGACTACCCCCATGCCAGCAGGGGTGGCAAATACCATCGTCCCGTTATCGTCATCGCATCGCCATCGCATCGCATCACCAGCAATAATCGGTAAGGGTTCATACCTCACACCTCTGCTTGTACCGTGGACTTTGCTGAACTGGAAAGTCAGTCTTTGTAGTTGGCAGACATAACGGCCGACTCCATTTTGAAGAACCGACTTCAAAAATGCTGATGGAAACTGCCGATTTGCCATTTTCCCAGGCTCAAGCAGTCAAGATTTTTGTTCCGATATATCTCTTAGCTCTATAGAGTCAATCTGCGAGGTAGAATAACGGATAATCTTGGTCTTGGTTCGTGTACACAATGCGGTACTTCTTAGCGCTATTGTACTTCTATCTGTTTGCTTTATATTACTATGTGGTTATGTGGTCCGACTCTATGCCGTCCTGAATTGAAGATAGCGATCATTGAATACACGTAGTGGTGTATACTTGAGCGAGCACTGCGAGAATCTGATCGGTGTGCGAGCCCCGTCGATGTCGATGTGTGGGGAAGGGGAGGGGAGGGGGGGGGGGGGGGGGGCGGGAGGGGAGGGAGTGGACATAGGAAATCGGCAATAATACTATGTGGGTAAGTGCGTCATGATTCTGACTGGAAAATAGTTATATTTGTTTCATGAAGAAAACATTATTATAAAAATATGCACCCAAAATTATATTCGCAAAGTGACAAATAGTTCAAGCATTGCAACCAATACACCAATGTTTATGATACAACAACATGAACAAGGTATACCAGACATAGGCGTACCCAAGGGGGGGGTTGAAACCCCCCCCCCCCCCTTTGACCAAAAAATTGCTGTTTTGGGGGTTTTGAACCCCCCCCCCCCCCCCCCCCCCCCCCCACTGAGAGGGGTTTTTAAACTTTGAAGGTACTTACTTACTTAACCTATATATTTTCATTTTTGTGAGATAATGAAAAACTGACTTTCAAATTTAAAAAGAACATACAATTTTAATGACAAAATAAACTTTTTTTGAACAAAATCGGTTCAGAAACGGTTGAAATATCCATAAACATATTTTTATTCCAAAATTCTTCGCCAGGGGATATTTTGACTTTTTAGAAATTTTTTTAAAAATGCTTTAAATACTTTGAAAAAAATCTGAATAGGTTTTTAAAAAGTTGTTGATGATAAATCTCAATTGAATCATTATTTTAACAATACATTAAATGCACAATGTTGTATGGAAAAATGGCTAAAACCAATGATCTTTTTAGAGAGCGCCCTCTTGAGTTGTAACGGCTCTTTTTGAATGATAACAGGGATTTTACTTAGTCGTTTGTAATTTTGTATACCTTTCGAGCATGGTGGAGATATAACTATTAGTTTGTAATATGGTGCATGTTTTGGTTAATAAAATTCAGTTTGACCAAAACTGTACTCTCTATACCAAAACTCAACTATCCCTTTAATCAAAAGTAAATAGTTGGTGGGGAAACTTCCCCCGAAATTTCTTAGTCTAATTGTTTTCAACCAAATGACGGAATTAGCCCAAACGACATGCCTTTTTCTCTACCAGAATATACCAATGACCAGTATACTGTATGACTTCAACATTAATTTGTTGATGATATTCTAATTCGCTCTGCGTTCAGCCGTTGTGGACAGAATTGAAATTTTTAGATTATTTTATTTTATGTATCGGTGATCTACAGCATGTACAGAGTGGTACAAAAAAAATGTAATCGAAGTTCAAAGATCAATCATTTCGAAATGATACATTCTCATAATTTCAGTAAGGCATATAATGTAAAGAGTATAGGTATCCAGCTTTAATTTGACCCCTTTCCTGAATCAGCAAAATGCCACGCATCGCTGAGTTCTTTGTTGTTGAAGGTAACAGGTGCAAAACCCACTTTTTGCAAGTTTTGACTACTGAATTAAAGCTTGAAAGTAGAATAATGGTGCCAACACTTTACTGAAAACATAAATTTGACCCATTTTGTTGGGATTGTGAATTACTGAATCGTGTATAAGGGG